>JBBVQN010000058.1:0-273539 GCA_038993655.1 Talaromyces verruculosus
TAATAAAGATAAATTATAAAATAATAATAAAAATATAAATATATAGATTAATAAGGATTTAAATATTAAAAATAATATATATTTATATAATTAATAAGTAGAATTAAGTATATATAGATAATTTTAAAAATACATTAATATTTATATTAATATAATAGATAATATAAAAGAGAGGAATTTAAAGAGTAAGTTAAATATTAGTAGTAGTAGTAGTAGTAGTAGTAGATTTGATATACCCGCTGTAGCTAGCTATAGTCTATATTACCGCTATTCAGGTATGTGCCTAAGCCTGCAAGCACCAGGAAATTCATGGCATAGCCATGGTAACACGCCATAGAACAAGCCATAGGAATATAAACAAAGGAAAATAAACAACAATTGTGTAAAATAGTGAATAAAGGTAGTAAAATATAGCAAAACAAAACAATCTGTTAGTGCGATTGTACGCCAGCTCTTATATATATGTCCTTATTAATCAACTCCTCAAATTCCTCTTTCTCATGTATGCCCACTGCACCAATGTGAGCACTAACACATCTTTGAGAGCGCTTAATGCGCTTAATATACTCAATCCCACTCATTAATTATGTCGAGGCGCGCACCATCCCCAACATTTGAATCTTTACCAACCTGCGTGTTTATATTCCTATTACTGTCCTGCAGTCTATCTCTATCAACTAGCTCTAAATCACTAGATCCAAGGCTTGTATTTATATTGTTGCTAGTTTATATTAATAATAGCACTGACCTAATACACTTATTATCTATATATATAGTTATATTAGTTCTCAAGCTAGTACTCTATTCATATTATTTTTTTTTTATATTATTATATATACTAGTTGCCTTTAGATCAATAACTATAAACTATTCTAAGATCTTTATTTTAATCTAGAAATTAAAGATTATTAGAGCAGCTAATCTCTTATTAAGTAATATTTATAAATTAGTTATACATTAGAAACTTTTAATTTATAACTATATCTAGTTATATTCCTCTCTATATAGCAGGCACTCTATAAGAATATACTATACTATTTGACTAGAGAGTTTATATAAATAATAGAGACTATCATACTTATTGATTTACTATAAATAATATGCTAATCTGATTTGCTCTATGTAGACTTATATCAAGATTAATAATATAGTCTTATAGAGATAACTCTAATATTAGAATATATATTTAAAAGGATAAATAAGAAGCTTTTTAATAAATTTCTCACTCTTCTGCTTATCCTATAATTACTTCTATACATCCTTAGCTAACTATTAAATATAGTGCTTTACTACTACTCCTAATATAATTTAATATAAGATGTCCTTTAGTATAATCTCTTATTATACCCCTTTAATTACTGCTTTCTTTACAGTATAGTCTACAGTTTTATTCCTAAAAACTCTTTTATGTCTTAGAATCTACTATAATATTATATTAATACCACTATTTTTACATTCTTGCAGAAGTTATATATAATCTTGAATATACTCCTAACTAGAGACCATCTATAGATTCTATAGTATTTAGAGTGCTACTTAGCTATCTAAAAAGATAATTATTTCTTTAATTAGCCATATTAGTGTAAGCTAGATCAGGCTTTTAAACATGAATTTAATACCACATGCTTCTTCTATATATATTATTAATATATGTTCTATTCCAATATACTCTATAATTTAAATATTCCTTAATAGGATGACTGCTACTGCTCTAATATAACCTTAATAACTACTTCTATCTATATACATCATTATATGTGAATCAGCTTTAAGAATTAAGTTGTAGACTGAGATAGCTTTTTTATACTTATTAATCACAACCTTTGAAAATTTATATTATAATATTTAGATATATATATTATAGCTTTCCTATAGTCCTGCTAAGGTATTTAGAAGAGCTATTAAGTATCTATCTATCTTCCAAGCATAAGCCTCTATAGGAATATAACTACTGAGTATAAGCTTCTTATTTATTCTCTTCATAAGTATGCCATTTAGGATACTATAGGAAGGCTCTGTATGAATCTAAATTATAATTATTTTAATAAGCTGATCTAGCTATTATTAGATAAGTAGAAGATATAGCTCTATATTCAGAGCTTCTGTTATAATTATATAAAATATACTACTAATTAGACAGGCTACCTATTTTTAGATTATTATAAAATTATAGATTGTAGTAATAATTTACTTCTATATTATAAGATCTAGTTAATACTATACTATAGCACTGTATAATATTTATAGGATTATAATTATTTAATAGATTTGCTATATTAAGCCTAGTACCACTCCCTATATAGATTTAGCTAAGCTTTGTAAAACTTTAAGACTAGTGCTAGCCTTAATAACTGCTTATTCTTAGTAGTATTTAAAGATAAGCTTGATGTTAAGCTATATATTAAAATATTTAACTGTCGGTTCATCCGGTCCAAGATCAGCTCAATTGGATTGGGAACAGGCTAATCCGACAAGCCTATAACGTGAAGCAAAAAGGAATATACTTTGTATTCCTATTATTCTGCCTGCTAACTAAGAAACGGGGGTGCCGGGGGTACGGCACGTATATAAGGCTTCTTCGTACGCGCTCCGGATTGTGTTTACCACAATCCGGCGCGTATATACGTCGAAGCAAGGGGTTGCCAATATGCCAGGCAGTAGGCCTAGCAACATGGCCGGCAATGCGCCGGTCAATGTGCCGGAACGTAGTAGGTGCGAATTGACGTTCCGACACTGGCAACTCTCTAAAAGGAAGGAAGATAAGCAACGATTCGCACATACATATTAGGGCTGATAGGTAAGTGATAAAACATGGCCAAATAACAAGTAACAATCTGGGTGGCCGTAGTAAGGGGATAACAATATAAAGAAAGGAAAGTGTATCGATTTAGGCAATAGTGGTAGAAATCGGTGCTGCGAACGCCACGTTCTTGTGCTTCGGCGTATGTACAGTTGATGGTACGGCGGAGCGCTCTACCCAAGCGCTTACTTCAATATGAAGCCTATTGGTGTTGATAAGAGCTTCTAGGGCACGGCATGGCTTGCTCTTCGTCATGGCATCCGCTAGGTTGGAGTCACCACTAATCCACTTGATTTCTGCAATCTCGTGGCGTTCATACAATTGGTGGAGGCACATGAGGTCTATCATGAGGCGCTTTTCTTGGGTGGTACTCAGCTTGACTAGGCATTCATATAGGCTCTTTGAATCGGTGCAGATAGTGAGTGGTAATGGTTCGGGGAGATGCAGCAATTCCGTGATAGTTGACTTGATAGCTGCGGCGGCATCGAATCCGTGGGTCATTGCGTACAATTCTGCAGCGAGTACGCTTCGGGTAACACGTTTACACTTGATAGAGGACCAATGTACGATATTGGCATTGCCTGCGGCATCCGCTAGTACGATAACGAAGCCAATTTGTGATGTGAGGTCCTTGTTATTAGCAAATGAAGAGTCAGCAAAGCATATTAGGCGTAGGGATTTGGTGTCAAGTGGTACGAAACGTAGTCCTCAGGAAGCGTTATTACGTTGCCATTCTAGGCGCTTATTCAGTGCCTTGATATCGTCCTCTGTTGGGCTCATTGCTTGAGCAGCGTACGATAGATCGAATAAGGCTTCAGGTTGACACATGGAGGCCACGTAGGCGCCTAGTGCGCGTTGAGCAACATACTGCTCTGCTGGGGTAACGTTCTTCCAGATCTTGCCTCTTGAGCTCATCATATCAGCATCTTGCTCCTATACAGTACGAATCAGTGTGCAGGTGCGTTCTTAGTTCAGCGTTACTCCCTAGACAGATTCTAAGATGAGGCCACCATTGAATCTTAGTGGCTGTTGGGGTATTAGTACATCCCAGGGCTTGCTCATGATTCCAGTGTTCTCAATTTCTTGTTGCTCACATAGTGCGAATTTGTCGTCAGCAAGTAGTAGGGTATCGTCCGTCTGCATACCGATTATTCCAAAACCAGTGCTTGGTTCGGTGCAATGGAGAAGGCATAGATCGTATATAGAGGTCTCCATATTGAGTTGATCCGTGTGGTGGCAGTGATACGTACGGAACCAGTGGTTGCCTGCTTCGGGGATACCATATAAGGGCCGGATGACCTTGAGAATTGAGCTCCCGTATGCAGCGGCGAGCTCCGGTGGCGGTCGTACGTAAAAATCTCGGTTGAGAAGCGTTGTTGATTGCATATAGGCCTGTGTCACGTCTCGTAGATAGAGCTTCAAGTCCTTCTTGCACAGTGTAAGGCACAGTATCAAGCGTTGGCTGCAGCACTGGATTGTAGGGGATTCCGTTAAAACAGAGCTCTTATTAATATCGTTATAGGCTTGTACAACTAGGCGCGATTTCTCAAAGGCTTTGTCTATGCCAGGGTTCTTAGTCTCATCCACAAATCATAAGTTAAAGATACGTGTGCTGGGGGGGATATCTGCTATATCCGCTGCTTCAAAGACTTCTTTCTCTAACAGGCCGCTGATTTCTGCTCATCGAGCATCGGCAAATCGATGCTCTGGTTCCTCGTACGTTGCTTGTAGGTAAGATTCGGGGCGGTACGGTGGAATCTCAACAGCTAGTCGTGGTAGCGGCTTGCCTTGTCTTTGTGTCTTAAGATCAGCCTTGGGGTCAGCCTTGGGGGAAGCTTCCGTAGAGTCATCGTGGACACTTTTCCCAGGGTTACTAATTAACTTATCGGCTTCGGCATCCTTACTCAGGCTTCAGTACGGTTTGACAACAGTAGTACGAAACGGGGTTGGTCCGTTAGGAAGTGCAATTGTGCACGTTTCTCCGTCAATACTCAGGAGCTTGTACGGTCCAGTCCATTTACCTGCGTATCTAGTCTTTCCTTCTCGCCATACAAGCACGTCTGAATCCAGTGGGAGTGTGTGGACTGCTACTGACGAGGGTCCATTTCAGATATTAAGCACATCTTTAATATTACACTCAGCATGGGCTTTTCATACCTCAGTCATTACTTTCTGTACAGCCATTGCTCTTTCCGCTATTAATGGGGCAGGAGGATCTTACTCCATCATGTGAGGGTATACTCCAAATACTAGAAGGGTTGGTACAAGTCCATCTAAGCCAGCAGTATCATTAACAGCTTTGACGGCCATTTGCAGTATCAATTCAGGGGTGGCATCTGGTATCTCGTCTCGTACGATAAGGTAGGCACGACATAGCACAGCATAGTAGCGCTCTACAGCGCCAATTGACCAATAGGCTTCGACCGGTACACTTATAGTTATAGTGCCAACTGCCGTAGCCGACTGAGAGAATTCCTTACTCACAAAGTTCTTTCCAGCGTCCGTTATTATGAAATCCGGGGGTCCTAGGTACGTATCTATCCAGGCGGAACGAAGCATTTCCCATGTGGTTTTGGCACTAATATTCAGTAACCAGCGGGCGGCGTTATATCGGGTTGCTTCATCAATAATATGTAGTACAGCACAGCCCTCAATATACATGATATCAACGATAATTGAGTAGTTGAAGTGCACGTCATTTCATACGGTGAATCTGAATCGACCAGGGGACTTGCCATGGATTTAGCAGTGGTGGCAGAAGCTTCGAATATACTCCAGTGCTTCAGTGTGCATGCCATGACCAGCACGGTCTAATAGTTGGGATAGATGCTTGGTTAAAGAATGTCCAAATCGGCAGTGTAAGCGGCGTAGTTCAGTGTCTGTCAGGAAGCATGGGTTCTCATCTAATAACTCTATAACATACGATTCGAAGCTATAATCCTATACTAAGAATAGGTGGCCAAATCGACGTACTACCAGGGAAAGCACTTTCTGGTTCGGGCCTATCAAGACGTTGCAAGTATTGTCAAAATACACCTTTAGGCGGTCCAGGTCGTGGAGCGAGAGTAGGAATAGAGTCATTGATTCCAGTACATGGAATCATACAGTGCCAATTGGGGTCTTTAGGTCAATTGATCCTAGTGAACACATAGGGTCTCCAGGTCCGAATTTGATTTCAATGATCTCCATTATAGATAGCTCTAGTACAGTCCCTCTGGCGGCTTTCTGGAGAGCGAGAAATTGGGCATGTCCAGCAATTGAGAACTAGGCAGCACCGCTATCAATTAATATACCTTGAAACTGCGAATCAGCATATCAGTAGGACGAAACGTAGCTCTCAAAGCCTTGATATACTGTTGCTGGTACGGTGGGCTCTGATTGGTCGGTTGATTTGGCCTCAGCATGGTGAGATCCTGGCCAATCAGAATAAGCGGAGGTTAACAGCGGTTCTAGGGCATGGTTGGCAGCGCGGTTTGCTAGTTCGGTGGTTATAGCTTTACCAAAGCTATCGTACAAATCAGGGCTTGTTGTAAAGTGAAGAGTAGGTACTGTTTCTGACGCCTTAGTCGTATCGGGGGTATCCTCATCAGAATCAGATGGGGGCTTTCCTTCGTAATTCATAATATATTGGTCTGTTTCGCTGTTAGATCAATATCGTGCCTTTTGATATAACTTATCATGTTCCTCAGCGCTATGATTCATAGACCAGCATCCAGGTTTCTTGCACACGAAGCAGCGTTTATTAGAGTGGTCGTGTGAGCGAGAGCGATTTGGGGCTCGTCCTCTGTACGGTGAGCGTGACTGACGTCTGTAATAATAGCAGTCAGTATAGTAAGCCTCCTTACCGGGGGTTGAGGTCAAATTCTGCGTAGTGCGGTGCATATCCTGATATTGACTCACACTCGTACGGAGGTCGCTAATCAGGCCAGGTACGGTACTGGATGGTCTTCCGGTGGCCATTTGGCATGCTGGGTGTGTACATGTTGCTTCAATAATCTTGCTCCGAAGGTAGGCTAGGGTACGGAGTTGCGGGTTCAGCGAATGGGTCAACTTTTAGAGTGCCTGAATCATAATTTCGAGACATTGGAGCGTGTCTTTACCAGGGTTATCATCAATTGTCTGTTGAAGCGTGGTACAGGACCATTTATGCTCGATAATACAGTGATATTCTTCGCCTTCGAAATGTCCTCGGATTGCTTCAGTGGGATCGATGCCTTGTTGCTCCCAGGTACAGCGCCAAGAGTAGTAGTAATCAAGAGCTTGGCCACATAACATGATAGAGAATGCGAGTCTGTATGCTTCAGGTGTATACGGTAAATAGGCACAGCGGCAGCAGTCTTAGAAAATCTCCAGCTTGAGGTTAAAGGAATCATTACCTCCTTCATACTTCATGTCCTCGGTATAGAGCTTAGATAGTGTCGTTAATCCAGGTACAGTTTGTGCAGGTCTGGGGGTCTCAGTGGAGGTCTATACGGTAATATTTTCTGCAGCATTCGGCATAAGGCTCATATCAGCCGGGATTGGGGTGATATCACGCAGTAGTTCAGTGGTTGATTTTGACCTAGTGCCGTAGGGGTGGAGTGGGATAGTTGACATCTCTAGGGTTATCACTTTTGGCTGCGGTTTAGGGGTGGCCTTTCCATATCTTGTGACTATCTCTTCGAATTGGTCTCGTACGGCGGACTGCGAGCTGAGAATCTCATGGGTTTTAAGGTGGTAAATAACGTCCTTCTCGGTCCATGGTCTCGGTGTTGATTCTTCGCATATAGTGTAGAGGTTTTCAGCAATTTTGCCAGGTTCGTCGGTGCTAACACATACACCATTGGTGCGGAGACGTATGATCAAGTGGTGGAGGTGTAAAAATGGGGCTCTTTTGAAGTTCTCAAGGTTCCATTTTTCGAAGTCTTGCTTGAATATTGCCCATAGTGGTACGTCGTACACGTCCTCATACGATTCGTACTTAGCTAGTACGTAGTTCTCAAGCGCCTTTCGGTCCTTTCCTTCCGGATCGAAATCCGGGTTGGTTGGGTTAGGTGCCATTGTCGTTTCTCGATATTTGGGGTTCGATATCGAAGGGATAGGAAATTCGTAAGTAAGCGAATACGTACGAATCAGGGGTCGGAATAGAGGTCTGATCTGTATACTGATCAGTGTCGGTTCATCCGGTCCAAGATCAGCTCAATTGGATTGGGAACAGGCTAATCCGACAAGCCTATAACGTGAAGCAAAAAGGAATATACTTTGTATTCCTATTATTCTGCCTGCTAACTAAGAAACGGGGGTGCCGGGGGTACGGCACGTATATAAGGCTTCTTCGTACGCGCTCCGGATTGTGTTTACCACAATCCGGCGCGTATATACGTCGAAGCAAGGGGTTGCCAATATGCCAGGCAGTAGGCCTAGCAACATGGCCGGCAATGCGCCGGTCAATGTGCCGGAACGTAGTAGGTGCGAATTGACGTTCCGACATTAACCTTATCTTCTGCTTCTTTAACTTTGTTATATTATAGCATGATTAAATATTTCTCTGGTTTAATTATATTATATAGATTCACAAAATAAATAAGCTGATATTTATTATGGTTAAAAATAAAGATATAATATTAAGCCTATTAGTCTATAATTCTACTTATATATTAAAGCTTATCAATTATCTTTTATTTCATGCAGTCTGCTGCTATTATAGCTACATTATTGACCCAGCCACTAATAAATATATAGTTTGCAGGATCTGCGCAGTCCTTAATCAGATTGGTATTATAGATAAGATATAGGATTAGTAAGATTAATAATCTTTATAGGATGCCTATTAGTGTAGAAATCTAATCTAAAATCCCTTCTAGGATCTAGATCTAAGTGCTTTAATCTATAAGGAAAGCTTCCATCTATAGCATAAAGTAGCCGAGTCGGTGCTTCCACATGTTGTATAGTAGGTATATATAGTGTGCATTGTTATTGTCGGAACGTCAATTCGCACCTACTACGTTCCGGCACATTGACCGGCGCATTGCCGGCCATGTTGCTAGGCCTACTGCCTGGCATATTGGCAACCCCTTGCTTCGACGTATATACGCGCCGGATTGTGGTAAACACAATCCGGAGCGCGTACGAAGAAGCCTTATATACGTGCCGTACCCCCGGCACCCCCGTTTCTTAGTTAGCAGGCAGAATAATAGGAATACAAAGTATATTCCTTTTTGCTTCACGTTATAGGCTTGTCGGATTAGCCTGTTCCCAATCCAATTGAGCTGATCTTGGACCGGATGAACCGACAGTTATATATACTAAAGATATCTAGTAACAGCATTGACACTATATTAAGGCCAGCTCCCTAAGCTTTATAAATATAGTCTAATATGATCTAGATCACATAGTTAGTGGAGATTTCTTTATAGCCTCTAAGATAGCTTATTGGGAGCAGATCTTCCATCTCTATAGTGTAGCTAATTCATTATATAATAATTACTTCAAAGAATTTACTAAGTGTATTGAGTAGAGCCACTAAATAGTATAACTTTAATATATAATAATCCCAATTCTCACCCCCTTTACATAGTATAACAGTGATTAAATATTAAAAATATAACAGATTATAGCTGGTTCATATACAGATATTAAAGATTTTATAAAGAGTATTAATTACTACAGGTACACTAATAATCTTGTGCTAGAAGCTATTTAGGATCACATCCTTACTAGGAGTCTTATTAGGTAATATTATAAGAATAGTATACTTAATCTTATACTTTAGGATCTCCAGAAATTCTAGTTATAGAGGATAAATTATATCTAGTATATTTAACAGATTAGCCTCTAGAATAGCTAGAAAGAACATCTGAGCAAGAAGCTTGGTTTTATTTTTAACACTCTCTACTGTATAGTAACCCTTTATAAGTATAGATATAATATCTAATTTATATACTCCTTTATATAAATATGCCTATTTAGCTAATCACTATAATCCTTATAGACCCTATTTGTTATGAGCTGACCTCATGAAGCGTATTCGGGCGAAGCCCTCACAATAGCTATTCCCATGACATGAAGCTATTCCCGGATCCTGATTATCTGCCCGGATATGAAGCAACCCCGGCCCCGGTTGCCCTGCGTTATAGCGCCTACTCAGAACCACATGACACCCATCCACCTAGAATCCCTAGAAGAAAGATTGCTGGAAGCCCCTATTCCCCTTTTCCTTATAAGATTGTATGCGCGTGAAGAACCTATTATTTCTTTCCTCTTTCTTCCTTTATATTATATTTTCTATTCAGACATGCCCTTATAGTAAGTATTAGATAGGATTAATCTATAATATTAAAAAATATAACATCAGGACTTTAAGAATTTAAATTATTATAGTAAGACTTATTACACTATATATAAATATAAACCTGAATAATCAATCCTTTAAAGAATAATAACCAGTACTTATTAAGGAACTGCTTATACAGCTTATATATTAAATAGAAGCTTTTAATATTAATATTAATACTTATATTGAAGCTATTAATGTAAATATTAATAACTAAATAAACTACTTAAAAGCAGGCTTTAACTACTTAGACTAATAAACTATAAATCTTAAGACTCTGTAGGTATTTCTTATTTAATCTCTTCTATATCCAGTCTCCTAATTAGAAACAATTAAAAAGGCTTTAAAATAGTAATTATATTATTAATTAAGATATACTACTAAATATAATAACTTTAATAAATCCTTATTTCTTCTCTTTCTTGCAGAATTCCAAGCTAAGATCAATATTAATGGACTAGTTATAAGAAATATATATATCTAAATATAATATATTTATAGCAGACTATAAAAAGATATTCAAATAAAAGTTTTTCTATAGATATAAATTTATACTATTAATCCTAGTACTATCAATAACAAGATTCTTTTTATATTCTATTAATACCTCTATATCTAATTTAAAAATTACTAGTTTATAGAACAAGCTAATTAGCAACTTAACTAGCTCTATTAAGGCTATATCCTATTCTAAGATTTTACTAGTAAATTTGAAAGGATTCTTCTTTTTACTGAAGATTATATATAGCCTAATAATATCTAAATTACTTAAATTTAAAGTGCTATTAACTAAGAAATATAATAGACACTTATTAGATAGATTCTCCCTACTAGATATAAAGCTTTTATTAAGTATCTATACTATGTTGCTAATAATTTAGATAAATATAACTATATTCATAACCTCTATAACTAAAGCCTGAATTGACCCTCTTTTAGCATACTAAAAAATAATTTATTAAATACTACCTCTCTATACTAGCCTTAATCTACTATTATAATAATTCCTACTCTTTTTATTACTATAGATCTGTCTATTACCTCCTAACTCTCTATTATATAGACCTATTCTTCATTAATCTGTTATAACTGTAGGAAAGTTAGTTATATTATTTATATCTATTTTAGGCCTTAATAACCTTGAGCTTCTTATCTTATAGTTATTACTAATACTGCTCTCAAGATTCCTATAGCTATGCTAAAACTAAGACCTACTATCTATTTTAAAGAATCTAAGTTAAAAAAAGAGTAGCTTCTAGCAGAAATTATAGTTAGGAGCAGAATATAGTAAGAAAGTTTTTAATAGAAGAGAAAGAAGTGACAGCTTTTAAGATTAATATATTACTTAATAATAATATGTATACTAGAATATTAGCTAATAATAGATATATCTCTTATAGAGTAATTAAAAATATAGAGTAATTAAAGAATCTTTTGCTTTGAAATATAGCCTTACCTAATACATAATAGTACCAGTCCCTATCTAGGGATATAATAGAATAAAAGAATAGATTACTAGTAAGATTATAATAATAACTATAGATATTAGAGGCTATAAGATGAAGGAAGCATGCTTCTATATAGTATAGAAGATAAAATATAATTTAATATTAGGAATATAATAGATATAAAAGAAAGGAATCCTTTTTAATCCAATAAATAAGATTTTAATATTCTTTGATAGAATTAAGATTAATAATAAGAATATAAGTGAGGTATACTATTATAATAGTATCTACAAGGTATCCACAGCTGGCCTTACTGCTCTGAGAAGATAATAAAAAAAGTAGCTAGAGACTAGAATTAAGATTTTTATAGCTAGTATAGCTAATATTAATAAAGTGCTTGCTTTAAAAGCAAAAATAGACCCCTAAACTAAGTTACTAAACTATTTATAAGATTATACTGATATTTTTGACTCTATTAAAGCAGATAAACTATTAGAGTGTTAACCTAGTGCTAATTATACTATTAAACTAATTAAATAAGATAAGGATAGAAGAAAGCTAGAAGCCCTTTAAAGCCCTTTTTATAATATATTATAAGAAGAGCTTCTTATATTAAAAAAGATATTATATAATTTATTATCTAAAGGATTTATACAAGTTAGTAAATTACCTATAACTATACCAATACTATTCATTAAAAAGCTGAATGGAGGACTATATTTCTATATTAACTATTAAACTTTAAATACTATTATTAAGAAAGATTAATATCCTTTACTACTAATATATAAGACTTTATAGTAGATATTTAAAGCAAGATAGTTTATAAAGTTTAATATGCCTATAGTATTCTATAAAATATATATTATAGAAGAAGATAAGTGGTTAATAGCCTTCTAAACCCAATTCAGTCTTTTTAAATAGCTAATAATATTCTTCAGTCTAGCTAACACCCTAAGTATATTCTAATAGTATATTAACTAGATCTTATAGAACTTACTAGATAACTTTATAACTGTCTATATTAATAATATACTTATCTTTATTAATAGCTTATTAAAAGAGTATTATTAATATATCTATATAATGCTCTAATAGCTTTATAATGCCAGCTTATAGATTAATATTAACAAATTAGAATTCAAAGTAAAAAATATAAAATACCTTAGATTTATTATTAAAGCTAGTAAAAGAATATAAATAGACTCTACTAAGATAAGAACAATTTAAGAATAGTAAATATCTTCTATAATTAAAGAAGTTTAATAATTCCTAGACTTTATTAATTTTTATTAATAATTTATCTATAACTACTCTGCTATAATATAACCACTAACAGACCTTATATAGAAAGGAGTAGACTTTATATAAAATAACACTATTAATAAAGCTTTCTAAAGTCTTAAAAGCCTTTTCACTACTAAACCAGCACTCATCTTTTTTAACTTTAAATAAAAAATTATTATTAAAACTAACTCCTTAAATTATGTAAATAGAGGCACCCTTTCCTAATATAATAATGATAAATAGCTTTATATTTGCGTCTACTATTCCTAGAAACTAAACTCTATAGAATATAACTATAAGATCCATAATAAGAAGCTGCTTGCTATTATTAACTATATAAAGTAATAAAAAGCTAAACTAATATTATTAAATAAACCCTTTATTATAGTAATAGACTATAATAACCTATATTACTTTACTAAGATCTAGCAATTAAATAAACAATAAATATATTAATAAATCTTCCTCTCCTAATTCAACTTTAAGTTAGTTTATTAATCTAGGTTATAAGCCTTCTACTCTAATACTCTCTCACAGCAATCATAAGATATATTAAAAAATAAGAATAATAATTAATTTACTTATTAAGACTAAGTCTTACTACTATAAGAGGTCTATATATACTTTATATAAATACTATATATAGTAATTCTTATTACTTAAATAGTAACTGATAAAAATTAATTCTAAATACTCTAAGTATAAATTAAAATCTATAATAATAGTTATATCTATATTAAATAAGCTATTACTAATAATCTCTAAATATTCTTATAAGATCTTGGTCTAAAAGTGACTATTATTAACTATAAGATTAATAAATAAAAATATTTTTTATATTATAACTACTAATAAGTCCCTAACTATAAGTTACTCTAGATAAAGATTATATAATAATACTATAACTTGATGCTCTCAAAGTATTCTAGCTATAATAAAATAAGCACTATTATAGGAAGAGCATTCTTCTAGCTATATATAAGCTAGAATATATAATAGTTTACAAATAACTATAGTAAGTGTGATATAAATATAATATAGAGAGAATAGAGGTAAAGACTATTAAAACTACTTCTAGTCCTAGAAAGAATTTAATAAGAGATTAGTATTAACTTTATTAATAAACTACTAGTTAATAATAACTACCACCATCTTATAGTTATAGTAGATAGATTGAGTAAAGGCATTATCTTAATTCTACTAAAAGATCTTAATGCTAAAATAATTATATATAAATTCTTATAATTCTTTATAGCTTATTATAGATTTTTTAGAAGTATTATCTTAGACTAAAGCATATAGTTTATAAGCAAGATATAGAGTTATATATACTAAAGCATAAAAACTAAATAATATTTATTAATTATATAATACCCTCAGATCAATAGCTAGATTAAGTAAATAAATACTATTATTAAGGACTACCTACAGAAGCACTATTATTATTTCTAGAATAATTAGAGTAGTTTGCTCCTAATAGCTAAGATAGTAATTAATAACTAAATATTATTAATTATTAAGATAAGTCTCTTCTTCCTTATATATAGATATAACTTAGAGGTTATAGACTTATAGAATACTTTTTATAAATTAATTATACAGTATAAGGAACAGGAAATTATAAAAAATATTATTAAAAAGTTAGTATAAGCAGCAGATTTAATATAGACTAAAATAATAGCAGTATAATAGTATATAAAAAAGTCTATAAACTAATATTATAATATAACTTATACATATTAAGTAGAGGATAAAGTATAGCTTAATCTATAGAATACTTAAACCAACTATCTGTCTAAAAAGCTAGACTATAGATATACAAAATTTATAATATTAAAAAGAATTAGTATATATACCTACTAGCTAGATATTCTTAGAAATATATATAATATATTTTATACAACTCTACTACAGTCTATATCTAAGAACCCTTTTCTATTACAAGAGATATCTAACTACCAGCTACTAGGTCAGTTAATTAATAAGGAATTAGAATATATAGTAGAGAGAATTAAAAGTAAACACACTATCAGCTAAGGGCATAGTAAATAACACTAATACTTAGTAAAATAATTAGGATATAAGTAATAAGACTAGCAACTAGTATAAAATCTTAAGAATACTATTGCCCTTGACAACTAGGAATCCTTAAAAAAGAGAGAGAAGTAATATTATAAGCTGACCTTATGAAGCATATTTAGATAAAACCTTTATAATAGCTATTTCTATAACATGAAGCTATTTTTAGATCCTGATTATCTGCCTAGATATAAAGCAACCCTAGCCCTGGTTGCCCTGTGTTACAGCACCTACTCAGAACCACATGACACCTATCCACCTAGAATCCCTAGAAGGAAGATTACCAGAAGCCCCTATTCCCCTTTTCCTTATAAGATTGTATGCGCGTGAAGAACCTGTTGTTTCTTTCCTCTTTCTTCCCTCATGGTACGTTTTCTATTCAGACATGCCCTTATAGTGAGCATTAGGCGGGACTAGCCCGTAACACTATTCTATTGCTTCCTATATATAGTAGTAATGTCTAAGATATAGATCCTTATTGACTGTATATTTCTTCTTAGTACAAGCCTATTGGTACACACACCAGATCCATAGGTTATGGATGTCAGAGTATTAATGATAAAGGCGTTAATAGTTATAAATCACTTTCTTGCACTCTAGTGTAAAATCTGGGTTGCTCTATTTACTAGGTCATGCGATTGGGACTGTTTCCTTGATTGTGTTTTGTACATTGCAGATAAAGGCCTTGGTAGCGAGCTCAATACACGGCTTGGAGGCATTCTTGAGTGATGGGACGATGAGGTCTCGTTCCAACAGACCGTGAAGCTTCTTGACGTCTACGGCTTTCCAATTAAGCCGTTCCGGTGGCATATTCGCGGGAGTCTGTATATCAGAGTAAGTTAAATATATATATATATAGAAGCCAGTATATAATTATACTAATAGATTATTTTATTTGATTTTATTTCATTATTTTTATTTACTATTTTATATAAATATTATTTATTATTTTTATTTATTATTTTATGTAAATATTATTTATTTTTTTTAATTTATATTTTTATAGCTTATTTTATAATATACTACTATAGCTATATTATAAATGTGCCTATAGGCTTAGGCACATATCTATACTACTACTACTACTACTACTACTACTACTACTACTACTACTACTATATCATTATATTGCTTGAGCCTTCACGTAAGGATCAGAATAAACTTGGAGTATAGTAAAGTGCTATATATAGTTTGAACAATATAAATCATCTAGTTATGTAGCATGTAGAATAGTATATCTGATAGGTAAGCCTACATGCGAGCTGTACACTATAGAGAACACCAGTGTCGGTTCGTCCGGTCCAAGATCAGCTCAATTGGATTGGGAACAGGCTAATCCGACAAGCCTATAATATGAAGCAAAAAGGAATATACTTTGTATTCCTATGATTCTGCCTGCTAACTAAGAAACGGGGGTGCCGGGGGTACGGCACGTATATATGCTTTCTTCGTACGTGCTCCGGAATGTGTTATACACATTCCGGCGCGTATACGACAGAGCCAGAGGTTGCCAGTAGGCCAGCCAAGATGCCAGGCAATACGCCAGGCATTCGGCCAGGAATTCCGGTAGGCAATGTGCCGGGGCATAGAGCACATGTGAGTTGACGTTCCGACAACCAGTGATAGGGTAAGCCCTAAGCTGGATGCAGGCCCCACTTTATGTAAGCGTTACTTTTGATTACTTCATGATGCCATGTTTTTATCCTGGGCTTCAACCGCCTGGTTATCTCAATCGGTAGAGTGTCAGACTCTTATCTTTCGAGGCATCTGAACGTTGCGGGTTCGAGCCCCGCATCGGGCTGTTAACTTTTTTTTTTTGGCTGTTCTTTTCCTTCACTCTGCCGAAAAATTTCTTTACATATATCATTGACATGACACCATCATCTTTTTGAGAAAGTACAGCATTCTTCTACATGCCGCCTACCATGAATGTTCAGGAGTCAACCACAGTTGAATGGGACATTTACTCTTCCAACAATATCACCTTATTGTGTCCCTGCCCTCAACTTTTTGCGTCTCTAGAGTACTCGTTCTGATGCGAAAACTCTCAATGATTCGATATCTCGGTACAATGGCATTCTTGCAAATTTACACGCTTCAGACTCCGTATTATATACGATGGACCATCATACAATTGTCAATGGTGTGGGAGCAACGGTTTCCATTTATCCATTGCAGGACCCATCTCATCGAGCAGGTTTGTAGAAGTATGCATTGCCGTGGCACTCCGTTTAACAGGCTGCGGTGAATTGCGCTCAGCCGTTTCCCATGCAGGTGGCCGGGGAGGTAAACGAGGTTTATGATCTCCACCCTCATCACTGATGATGCCACCACCATCGCCTTGAGCCTCTTCAAGGCCTGTGGGCGATGCTAAAACCGGTTGACTTAAAGCAACAGGTTTGCGTGGTCGCTGGGGCTTACTCGTTGGGCTACCTGTAACCGTCACCCTGGAGTCTATGATATCGAGTAAAACTTGAGGTTTGACCCATTCGTCTTCCTCGCTTTGAGTGAATGGGTTTGATATGCCGACAATATTTGGCACATTTCCTGGCACAAGTGGTGCGATATCTGAACGAGCCCCGGAGCCTGTAATCCCATTAACAAAACTGGACGACATGGCTGATTGGAAAAATCACCCCTACCATTGCCAAGCCACCACTTTTGACGATCCGAACTTGCCGGTGGTAGTCCCTGGGAGTTGGCAAAAGAGCGAGTCGTATCATCATCGTCTTCCAGTAAATCGCCCTTGGAGATCATGGCACCGAATTCGGCCCGATGCCGATCATACAGTATTCGATTCAGCTTGTCTTTCTGGACCTCGTCGACTATGCTAATTGTACAGTCAAATATGGACGAAACAGGCCTGTGATCCGACGTCTTTATATTAGCGGCGGCATAATCTAGTTGTTTCAAGCCGCCTCCTCTCCACAGTACTCGATCACACCATGCTGGTATTCGACCTTTGTCTCTATTGATATATCAGAACAAGCACTTGCATATTCAATCATTCTTACTCACGAGGTATCGTAATTGTCGGTTCCTAGATCGTACTTATATGTGGGAGCGAACTTTATTAACCCTTCGGAATAGAACGGAAATGTTCTCCCTGCTAGCATTTGAAGATTCAACTAGACATACATATTAGCAGCAAGTTTCGGGGATGAGCGTAATGTGTATGTTCTAGCTCAACTAACCTGATCATGTTCATATAATCTACCAAACTCTTTCTTTTTGATCAATTGCCGCACTTCTTGATTGTCAAGCCCAATGCGATAGTTGAAGTCACCCAGCCATATGACAGCGTCGTGGTCTTCAATAGTCCTATTATATCGAAACCTCAAGCCATTGCTAATTGTTGCGTAGTCTTTATTCCTTTCATCATAATTTGCGAACCCTGCGGCAAGATGGGCAGTCACCAAGCAGATCTTGGTGTTCGAATACTCAAGACGTATCGCGCAACCTCCCTTGTTTCCCGCCATTCCTGAAAGACCGGTCTATAGGTAATAATTAGCGTCTGTAGTTGAACACTTGAGTTTCTTGCTTGACTTGCCTTTTTGACACTACCCTCCACGTTTTTGATATCGCCGAGAGCATCTTCCCGCACATAAACGAGTAGTGCAGCACCAACAAGTTGACCGCTCCTTAGCAGCACATATCTATTTGTTCCCATGCGATCTGCATACTCGTTGAGGCAGTTCTTGACTGAATTTTCCCAAGTCATCCGCGGTCTTGGATCGGTCGACATAATTTGCTGAGGGCTGAGTTCTACTATTTCCTGGAACGCAACAACGACCAAGGCTGGATTATCACCATCCTTTTCACGCATCCCCAGGAGCCATGGCGAAAGGTCTGTCGTAGTACCCTCACCTTTACCGTTGACATTAAAAGTACCCACCCAGATTTTGATGTTTTTCGATGATGTATATTCTTCGGCTCGACGCTCAATTTCTGCAGTCACAACGTCATTGATAGGGTCATAGAGTTCCACGGGCACTTGGTTACTCAAACGGCCCAGTAGAATATCGATAGTATTCTGTCTAGCCTTGTCGGCGAAATTGTTAACGTAAAGACGAGTGGCGCTCTTGCGCGCATCCGCAAAGGCACCAGCTAACGACATTTTACCGTGTCTCGTAAATGACGATTTGAGAGCACCAGTGCCGGCATAAACTTTGGATAGTGCATCTCCGTTATCAGCCCACAGAGTTGAATGTCTCATTCGGATTTCAGGTACCATTTCACCCCCACGTTGGTGAAGATACATTTCTAGCGCCATCAAGCTGATGATGGTCTGTACAAGGTTGGTCCTATCGAGGCAGTCAAGGCAGTTGGTTCTGAAAATGCCCTCTTGTTGCAAGATCACACGAGGTACTTCCCCGTCGCGACCCGAGAGAGATGACTTCTTTTCATTGCTGGTAGTCTCAATCAAGGCGTAACCGAATCCGTCAAGAGCACGCTTGAGTATTTCATATATTTGACTGCTGACCTCATAGCCTAGCGGACCCCTCGCCTCTGCATGGAAATCAAAATTGGTCATTCGGAGTAGATAATGATCGAATGACATCGAAGAACCATTCTGATGACCATCGGACCTCTTTGCAACGTGCTTACGAAACTCCGATGACAGACTCAGTTCACTACTCTTCGTATCACTAAGAAGATTAACGACATGGACGGCGCCATAGTTTAATTCCAGAAAATCGAAATGTCTGTCGAAAGCATGTTGTGTTGCCTCAAACGAGCGAGAGATTTCAATCTTCTGCTGACCAGGGATGAGGCCAGGCGTCTGCTCCCAAAAGATGGGCACAGAGCCTCGCGCCTGCGTATAAGAGAATGTAAAACCTGGTGGGCTCCATAGGATTGTTTCGGTTTCAATGAAATTTGCAACATTTCCATCATCGTCGATTCCACGAGAATTGAACCTGGTGCCAGCCCGACGAGAAGATAAACGGGATATGACAGTCAAGCTCGACGGTAAATTTGAAGCTAAATGCGATATTCGAAGTCCGGCGGCTGGTATTGCCAATGTACCGGTAAATCCTCTTATTACCGACGTCAGAATGCGAGAATTGTCAAGTCTTTCCCGTTCGTGCGTTGACAGACGGCTGCGGAAAGTTAACAGAGGGTCTATCATGTATGAATTCCAAAGCATGTCTTGATTCAAGCCGTCAATATCAATGACGGAAGAAGTGGTCGACCTGATAATTTGTTTTTAGCTAAAGCTAACTCGAAAAATATAACACCCTGCACTTACCGGTCCTGCACACGCTCGGTAAGATTGAAATCACGACTGTAATAGAAGCTGCCGTCACTGAATAACTTCTTAAGAGCTAAAAAAGGGTGATCGGTGACTACGTCTTTGATATCATGAAGATCATCAGAGCCGATATCTTCCGCGGCAAAACGAGATGAAGCTTGGTACTCCTCCCCGTATTCATAATCTGACCGGTTGAGACAATCTACTCGGAATTAGTTGTTTGCTCCATGTGTATACCGTTTCAGTGAAGAGGGAATACAGACAAAACTCAACGTTTTCAATTTTCAAGACTGTCTCTCCGGGTCGCACAGTAGCTGCCCGAGAAGAGCTGGTTACGACACAGATGAAGACATCATGATTCAAAGAAATCAATCCAAGAGTCCCCCAGCCCTCTCCTAAGAGTCGATACCCCTGAAGATCCGAGAAGGAGCGAAAAAAAGCCTCTAGGAGACAACGATTCGTGTCCTGGTGTTTTGTGGGAGGCGCATTGCGGCCGTAGTCTACATTGGGCTGCGTGATTTCAAGAACACAATCCTCCGTAACGAGTGCAATGGACCGTCGAGGCTGATCTCGGCAGAGCACACGCAAAGTTGACATTGCTCATGGTACTAGCTCAAGGCCTCAGTGATTCTGACTCGAGCTCAGCTGTTGGGGAAAGAGAACATTGATGTTGTTGTTCATGTTTGTTGCACGTCGTACGAACTGTGGTAGGTGCTTATCGATCTGTCTTGTCCAAAAGTGGCTTAGTGCAAATGGTCAATTGAGCATTGAGTCTGTCGAAAAACTCTCGCTGACGAAGGAAGATAATGAGGGCACCAAGCGTCTCTTTTCTAGAGAGCGGATTAGACTACAAAACAAAATTATGTGTATATAGGGGAACATACGCCATGGTAGGAAGGTTCTTGCAAGAATCTCTGAGAGCAGACGTCATGTGATGAAGCTACTCCCAAAGGGGCAAGGCTCAGTATTCCCGATAAGAAAACTATCTCCCAACAGCTTCGGAAAACAGAAAAAAAAATATCAATTCGAATTAAAAGACCATTGCCCTCCTCCGCATGCCGATACACCACACTTTCTTTCTGGAATAATCTGAATATCTGGAACTTTCATATTGGTACATATTTTTGACCGTGTGATTCGATAGTTCTCAATGGGTCTCGCCGCCCCTCGCAAGTAAGTCTCCTATGTTCACCGACAATCCACGACACAGGTTTCTAATCACATACAATCATTGGTAGGAGGGTTAAGATATCGCACGATCCCAACAATACAACATGGGCCCAGTCAAAAAGTGGCTTCGGCCACAAGATAATGACCTCTCAGGGCTGGACGCCTGGGAGTTACTTAGGTGCTCGCAACGCTAATCATTCCGACACCTTTACGGCGGCCAGTGCATCTCACATCCGAGTGACACTGAAAGATGACACCCTTGGGCTGGGTGCTCGTGCTCCAACATTAGGAAATGACAATGTGGCTGCAATAGATGCATTCCAGGGACTGTTGGGTCGGTTGAATGGAAAGAGCAACGTGCAGCTGGAACAAGAGCAACAGAAACGTGACGATACGAGACTGGCCGTGTACGCATCACAGAAATGGCAGGCTGTTACTTTCATCAGTGGCGGCTTTTTGCTCCAAGAAAAGCCCGATGATGCCTTGAATTCGAAAACCAAGAAGAAACACGGCTCACCGATTGATGCAATCGTTGCGGACCAGGCATCCTCCGACCAGTCAGCGGATGACAATGCGGATGATGTTTCTCCTCCGATTGAAGACGAAGGGTCAAATTCGAAAATCGAGAAAGCTAGAGAAGATACAGACGAAAAGGGCATAAAAGAGAAAAGAAAGAGGAGGAAAGAAAAATCCGATAAGAAGACGAGGAAGAATAAAGAAGAGAAGCAAAAGAAGGAAAAGAAAGACAAGAAGGACAAAAGGGAGAAGAAAGGGGATAAAGAGGAAAAGAAAAAAGCAAAGAGGGGCAGTTCCAAGAAGCGACAGCGTGCTGAGAAGGACGTGGGGAGCGAAAGCTCGGACTCATCAAGCTCAGATGAAGCGGATATCAAGACTATTCAGCAAAACACTGTCAGCTCACAAGCGCCGAGGCCTAATTGGAGACACGCTATCCGTGGCCGACACATTCAACAGAAGAGGATGGCTATTATGGATGACCGATCATTAGGCGAAGTAAGTATCCATTTCGACTCTACGAAGGGACAATCTCTATGCATAAGAGCTTACATTGGACTAGATTTTCATGATCAAAGCTTGATATCTTCAGCGATTACCTACGACATACTGCATTGCAACCCCGACTGCTGCCATTCGAGAGCAAGTGACAGGACATTTTACTTGTACATAGGAAGAAAGACTCGGATATATAAGTTCTGACTGATAATAAACCGATAGACATGTTGTCTATTCATTCCAATGATTATAGTACCGTGTAGGTAGTAGATCTACATAGTAAAGATCCGATATGCCGCCTTATCGTTAAGGCTGCGCGGGTCTTGGCAGGGAATGGAGCCCTGCAACGTCATTACTCTAGGTACTCTAAAGGTACAAAGCTTGGATCTATATCTCCTCCGCTTCAACTTTCTTTCATTTTTCTTCTATGGATTACCACCACATCGCTCGCATCGCTTGAATTCTGCTTTTGATTAGAATCTGTCATGTCATTTGCTGGCTGATATTATATCGTTTTCTACCTACCACGCTACCATGGCCATCGCTGAGCGTGACAGCAAGGCCCAGCGCAATGGCGTTACAAACTCTTATAACGACAAGAGGAATGGCGCATCTGAAAAGCACGGGTAAGCGCCCTTCATGATTCAAACGCAGTCATTCTGTCAATTTGCTAACTAGGTTTCGGAATAGAATTCGATGGGCCCCTCTAAACATCGGTCTCGAAAGACGCCTGCAGACCTTCGTTGTGCTCTACCATACATTGACAATGGCCATATGTCTGACACTATTCTTTTTTGTCTGCGCAATGCCATTATTCTGGCCTCTACTCGTCCCGTATCTCGTCTATATTCTCTTCTCCAACGCGGCGACATCCGGAACCTTGCGACGCAGACAATGGCTTCGCGGATCCCGAGCCTGGAAACTATACGCTTCCTACTTCCCCGCTAGATTACATCGTACAGCAGAACTGCCATCTACTCGAAAATACATTTTCGGATACCATCCACATGGAATTATCTCTCACGGCGCTTTTGCCGCTTTCGCTACGGAAGCCCTCGGTTTCTCGAATTTGTTCCCGGGGATCACGAATACTCTGCTCACGTTGGACTCGAATTTCAGAATACCGTTCTACAGGGAATATGCCATGGGTATGGGGTTGGCCAGTGTGTCGCGCGAATCATGCGAGAACCTATTAACCAAAGGCGGCACTGACGGTGAAGGAATGGGACGAGCAATCACAATTGTCGTCGGCGGTGCGCGCGAATCACTCGATGCGCAACCGGGCAGTCTTCGACTCATCCTCAACAGTCGCAAGGGCTTCGTGAAGCTAGCAGTGCGTACAGGAGCTGATTTGGTTCCCGTTCTCGGGTTTGGTGAGAACGATTTATACGAACAAGTGGACTCGGAACAGCATCCTTTTATACATAAGATCCAGATGCTGATCAAGAAGTTTATGGGCTTTACTGTGCCCCTGTTTCATGCGCGGGGTGTTTTCAATTATGATGTTGGCCTAATGCCATATCGGAGACCGCTCAATGTCGTTGTTGGAAGACCTATTGAAGTCATCAAGCAGCGCCATCAGGACAAGGTTGACGAGGATTATATCAACGAATTACATGGCAGATATGTTCGGGAACTGAACCGATTATGGGATGAATGGAAGGATGTATATGCAACTAACCGCATCTCTGAACTCGAGATTGTTGCATAAGAGGGGCTTATGGGTCTGTTGATTGAACATGTTTATATGCGATGATGAGGCTATACATAGGCCACCTTTATTGTTTGTGGCGTTTATTGATATCTTTACTTATATGTCTATACCTGGTTTACTTGTACAAATGTTGATTTTTTTATGATTACTCCGTATTTACGGGGCGTTGAACGACAAGTCTAGTATATTTGATAATTATTTATCCATTAGTAGTGACTTGAAATTTCAAGTATATAGCACTGTGCTATGATCAAGGGACAATGAATGACCAATGCCAATTCCCATCAATGTTGTGCCATGACTTATGTGTGATGGCTTTATTCCAGCCCATCATCACAGCCAAAAGTCGACATGATGCACTACTCACATCGCATATGACTCGGTCACATTGACCCAAGACTGCCACGTCCAAAAGGTATGCACGACCTATCCATTCCCGAACCTGCAGTGACTCCTTAGAGGGGCGCAGGCGACGCTGTTCAGCGACGCTGTCGACACTCAATGTCTTTGGCTCGGTTGGTCCACGGTTGGATGGAAATGGACCCCCAAGCTCTGAATAGTCACTTGCTTCAACGCCGAGAGACCAGAACATATCCTGGAAGAAACCTCCCTCCCAGCCGACGTTTTCGTTTGATAGGCCCTCGTTGCTTGCAGCGTCCAGAGCTGACTTGCTTGCGAGCGCAATATAGCTCTGAGCTCTCTCTGCTCCGCCCAGTTCGAATGAAGTGTATACTTCGGGATCATCAGAAGCTAACATGACTTTTGAATGTGATGCCATAGACTGGGACAAAGCAGTATCTCCGTTCGCTTGCTGCAAGTGAGCATGGAAAATTGTGCTAGTACGCTTCGCGTACATATCGAGAGGGATATAGGAGTCTTTATATTGAGGTTCAAGTGGGTGTGAGTCACCGTGGCGAACATGAATACCGATTGCAATGCCACCCTTGGACCGAACATCTCTGTTTAGTCCTTGGATACGCTGTTGAAGATACGAGGCATCATCACCGATAAGGTGGAAGAGAGTCTCATAGCCACTACGGGCCATTTCAAAGATTTCCCTTTGCCGCGTTTCACTCACGGCAAAAGGACTCTTGAAGTATTCTTTGAAGCTATTACCAAAGATCCAGTGTGCATTGGATGAAGACACAACAAGATGTCGTGCCTGAAGAGGACAAGGTAGCCTCAATGCTGGTGGTGGTTGGCGACACGAGGATTTCGGAGGCGGTTTGAAATACTTTGAAAACTTTCCATAAGCCCAATTAGTATCATCAATGAAGAAACTGCGTCCCTGTTTTTGTGCAAGCCCATAGCTTATCCATAAGTTCATCAGAGTGGTTCCTAGACCTGCATCTTCGGATTGCATGACGAATGTAAGACTGCTTTCACAGTATAGGTTTGGTTTCTTCTGCATAACTGTCTGCTCGGTAGACAGTAACCCTGTCGCCTGTCTAGCTGACTTTCTGTCGGTAATATCTATAAAGTTAGGATCGGATCGAGAATAATCAAAAGGCTGATGTTTGCTATCAGAAACCTGCTGAGACATCTGAAAGCATTGCGAACTTAAGTCTCCGATCTGTGACGGAGATAAGGGAAATTCCATGCCAGCTGGAATATGAACAGTCCATTTCTGATGGCCCTGCTCGTTTGTCATTATAACAGGAGACGCTGTGACCGGAAGTATAGAGGGCAGCTGATAGTTCCTGTCATTGGCAAGCCAGCTCTGAAGGAGACTCGGTACACTCAATAACTGAAACAAAGGCATGCGTATGAGGATGATTATTATGGCGCACACGGCTAAGAAGCGGAATATGCGAAATGCTTTGCGTTTCCCTGCGCCTGGAGGTCTTTTTCCATGGCTAGGAACAATTGACGGGAGAACGGGCGACGGCAGTGGTGAATCGATGAGCGGAACTAACAAGCTGTTCTTCGAAGTGAGTGCCGGAGAATGTGCAGCTGTTCGTCGAAGAGACATCTTGGGCGGGTTTTGTCGAGATGAGATGATCATCTTGTTGGATCTCGGAGACAGTGGCAGGTCACGATTCAACGGAGGATCTCAATTGAGTATATTGACGCATAGCCGGTGACTCTGAAGTGACAAAAGGCGCGACGAGTAGCACCGTATAAAAGCTAGGAGATTGTATCGGTGCAGCTCTTGATGACTCTGGACCACTTGGATAGTAGCCGAAGTCAGTGTTGTAGTTGACGGTCCATGAAAATTGCTCAATCTCAATCACCGCCAATGACAGCTCCTCCCAGAACAAAAAGATAAATCAAGCTGAATAAAGGGAAAGTTTGTCACGCGATGGTGTAAATAAGGTGCCGAGTAGTGCTCGCTCGAATCGAAGAATTGATATCAAAGACGAATGAATGATTGTGTGACTACATGTCCTCAAAGATCGAGTCAAGAAACAGCATGAAGAGAAATTAGACAGCAAATACCCTGCAACCAGGCATAGGTCACTGTATGGCAGTACTAATAAAACAAAGCTCGAAGAAAGTCACGAACAGCAGCTCGAAGCAAACGATGGATAGAAATACATCTCAAGTGTAGTAGCAGCAGTTAAGTAGTATGTAACGCCGTAAGCCACCAGCGGGTCGGAAGAAGGGTTATAAACATGTTTGCCAGTCAGTCGGCTGGTCAGCCAGACGCAAGGCGTTTTGATGCAAATGCCAAATCGTGGTTCATGTTTCACGGAGCAGCAGAAAAAGAGGTGGCGCTGTGAGCAGAGCTGATGTGAGTGGACGGAAAATTGTCAAGATGAAACACGGGGAGGGGCTCTTTCTTAGACTCTAGTACTGGTGTCTAATCTAGTGTCTAGGGGCTGCGGTAACCCTTCCTTCGAAATCCATTATCCCAGTCACGAATGCTACTTTTCCTCTTCTTTGTCGCAGATTACATTCCTTGACGGCCGGAGTTTCATCGTCTCATGATCGTCAGATCACGCTTATACTACACTGCATCCAGGTATCAATGCTACCCTGATGTGGAGACAAGCGAGTACGGATTCGATTTCCAGAGTCATAATAACGTACACATTCAACAAGAAACCTGGGGTATCAGAAAGCTAGCCGACAACCCGGCCAGGACAAAGAAGGAAGGAAAAAAACGGACATTAGATAGGCATGCCGCAACACAAATCAAGATCGTGGCAGCACGGTAAAAGTATACAATGACAAGGCACGACAAAACGACAAAAACTTTGAAACGAGAACCAGATATGCATGGGAGAATAGATGTGCAGTCATCCTCACAGACCTCGCTGGATTCAACAAAGTCTTGGTTTATCAAACAGAATCCCAAGCGCCGTTCAATAATGAGTAAACGAGCGAAAAAAAAGTAGCCGAAAACAAAGCTGAATGTCTATGCCCTTCGTGTATCGGATAAAATGGAATAATCATATCATCACTATGGGATTTTGTGGAGACGGAATGGATAGATGAACGGATGGCTGCATTATACATCCTCTGGGACTTCGATGATGGAAGTTCGGGGGTCAGGAACGCTGATTGCAGGCGGCTTGGGCGATATTGGGTCTGGCTGATTGCCTGTACCACTCGCAAACAAGAGGCTTCGACGAGAATTCTTATTCAAATGACCTTGCTCAACGCGGTCTTGTATCATCTCATCAAGCATGCGAGACACCTCATCAACGCTCCTCCTGTGAGGATTGACCTCTCGTTCCGAAATACTGGCGAGTGAAAGAGTGTTGACCGGACTGGTGGCACTAAGGGGACTGGCAAGAGAACTTGCATTGCTCCCGCTGGTCTGATGGCCAATTGTTCGCTTATCCTGTCCTGGGATGTCGATGGTCATTTGAGCAACGTCTCGCTGACGGGCTGCTGAACGCAGAGCAGTGAGCATCCGGTCTTTGTCGTCTAGTTGGATACGTAGCTCGGATATTTCCATGTCCTTTTCGCGTAGTAATGCCATCATATCGGCATCGTCGACGTTCTTCAATTGTGACAAACCCATCGACATCCTCGAATGACTTGAACGCCTTGCTTGGAGTAGTCGACGTTCAAGTGTGGATATGTATCGATTCTTATCTGCCAAATCGGCCTGTAACGCAGTCACTTGCATCTGTAGACTGGCATTTCCATCACCAAATTCGCCGACGGTATCATCATCTTCATCTGGCACCATTGACGAACGCCGAAATTGATATGCGCTGCCAGGGTCAGTACTGTGCAGAGACTGTTGCGACACCGTCCTTCGCAACGAGTTCGCGCCAAGTGTAGATTGACTCGATGAAGAATACAACGACCGTGTACGTGTGTCATTCATGCCAGACATGGTCGACAATCGATCAAAGGCAGCGGTGCCGCCGTGGCTGTTAACACCAGTAGACTTGGAAGAAAGAATGAGTCGATTCAGATGCTCAATTCGCTCCTTTAGAGCAGTTCGAGCCAGTTGCATCTCAAGCATTTGCTCTTCGTGGCGAGCTTCAGCTTCCTTCTCCATTCGCTCTTCTTCCATCTTCATGTCGTTTTCCGCTTGGGTTTTGCTTTGCGTTTCCAATTGAGCACGCAGAGTCTGTATTTCCATTCGATATCGTTCCAGCAATACTCTACTCCCGCCGTCCCCATTTCCTCCATACGCCTCTTCTGCTCGTTTGGCATGACTGACAATATTGTTCTTTGCTCTGGCAGCAAATTTCAAAGTATTGAGTGTTTCGTTCGTATGTGTGTTGGCAGGGGCAGCGCTGCCAGACGCTCCGATTTGTATTGTACAGAGAATGCTAACGAGTGAATTCCCCGATAATGCTGGCTGCAGTAGCCTTGTCAACTTACTATCACGATAAGGCAAATGCTTGCCTTCTTTATCCGCTGCATTAGCCGACTTTTCCTTGCTCTCTGAAAGTCTCGCAATGACCGTTCCCAATGTAAGCAAACTTTTGTTGATGTGAGCACCTTCTGTCCGCCTCTCTTTGTTTTCTGCAGCACGCTCGGAACCAGCAAGATCGATCAAACTCAGAGTTGAGACTCGTACGCCTCCAGGACCAACGGCAGACCGCTTGTCTTGGGTTGAATTGCCGTTGGGTACTCGCTCACGACTCTCCACCACAATTTGGACGACGGCATGACTTCGGGAACTCCGCGCATTGAACTGGGTGCTACCTGTCCTACGAGCGTGATCTCCGCGGGCAATGACACGAAGAAGTTGGGTTGGACTTTGGACAATTTCTTCCTTCAGAGGTGTTGCATAGACACCTCTCTTACTGTCTTCACGCAACTTGATTTCCTCTTGTGGAGGCGCATTGGGTCCAGTTGCGCCTGCGCTCGAAGCTGAGAGTAGATCGTGTATCTTCTCATTGTAGATCTCTAGGTAACTGACACGAAGCAGGAACTCTCGATGTGGGGTTTCGCGAATATATGAAAAGATGTCTGTGATTGCTAAAGGGATGACACCGGGCGATGAGGCGGTTCCTTGCATCGAGAATGTCTTTCCGGTACCCGTCATTCCATAAGCAAAAACAGTTCCATGGTAGCCTTCCATGACTCTCCGGACTAAACGCTTGGCCGACGAATCGTAGACTTTGGAATTGTTGTCGTGTGCGGTAAAAACATTATCTAGACGTCATTAGAATGAAATCCTGTAATATGTTGGCTCATGATTTCTTACCATAAAGATAATCGTAGCTCTCCTTTCCTCGAAAGGATATCAGTGACCTTCGACCGTCGACCATCCATTCTCCTTCTGCACGCGAGTTTTCGCTTGCGCCATTATCCGGTCGTACTCGCACACTAACGATGACATTGCCCTTTGCTTCTTTAGGTCGTGCGCCCTTCCTGCCCGCTCCCAAAGCGTCTTTGGAGTCCTGCTCTGTCTCCTCGGTATCATCAAATGTCGTCGCGCTCGTCGAATACGAACCCTGCGCTGAGGAGCTTCTGCTGTGTGGCGGGGATGAGGTACTGAATTGACCTTCAGAGTCTCTACTGACCGCCGCATTCAAGACCGTCTTTCCGTCGCTGCCGTGATCGAGAAGAGAAACTGCTTTTGAGCTACGATTGCTTGCAATGGTTGCTGAGCTGAGTCTCGTCTGTTTTCTGGGTTTGATTGTGCCTGACTTGGTAATGTCCGGGGTGCTGCGCGCCGTCGACGGAACATGCGAAGTCGAACTTGATATCGAAGCCATTGATAATCTACCGCTCGACTTTGGAGGTTGAGGGAAGGCTGCTATGCTGACAGACCTTCGCAAACTCTTGTCGGTGCCATTTGGCGTCGTTGTCCCCGAAACGGAACGCATGGAAGAATTTGGTTGATTGTTTCCGCCCAGAGACGGCCTTGTGGGTGGACGAAGCTTGGAGGGGGAAGGCGACGCGCTTCTTTGAGAATCTGAAACTGCAGACAACGGTTTCAATTTTCGCGGAGGGAGCGAGGATAGGCTGCCAGTCGGTGCATTGCTCGCTTGGCTCGACGATCGAGGGAGCGTGGACTGAGTGGTCATGGTGTCTGCCGATTCTTTGTGTGTTCGGATCACCCTTTGTAACAACAAGATGTCCGTATATGACTTAGCCCATTGGTCGATTTCAGGTTTAGACGGTTTTCGCCCGAATGAGGCCTTCACCGAATTTCTATATTCACTGAATCATCTGATGTCTGATCAGCCCCTCACACAGAAGACTAGCTAAAAGTAATAGAAAAAAAGGGAGCGGCAGCAATTTCTTTCGACTGGCCCAATCCCATGTCGAAGAAATCTCTCTCATGAACAGGCACAGGCACGTCTCTTCTTTGCTGTCAAAGCTGCAGATGCGGGCAGATTCTAAACTCACTTACATCACAACAAATATTTGAGACTCGCAACTCGAAGCCGTAAGAAAGCGAAGAACTGAGTCGAATTGTCTTTTCTTCCTATGAATGCCTTGCCAACATGAAACTGGCTGCGCGAAACACACAGACAGGAGGAGTACCGATGTTGTGATTACGACAGGTCAGACTGATCCAAGCGTTGCTGCTTATCGTGGGGGGTCGTAGGATAAGCAAACGCAAAGACAGCAACAAAACGCGTCCAATGCGCGGTGCTATTCGAGGACCGACGAGATAGTTCTCTCTTGAGGAAGTGGATGAGGCAGTGGGTTTCAATAAAGTCGAGAACGTTAGAATAATTAAATAAAGTAACATCACCGTGCTGCAGTCAAGAAAAAGCGAGGGAAGGAGCCATAAGGGGTAAACTACTGCGCTAACTCGCAGGAGCGGGCGCTAATAGGCTCCTTCCCTGAGTTCCCTCTTCTTTTTCGCGGTCACTAGACTCACTCCAGCTTAGCAGCGTGCTCTGCTATCCACAAGGGGCCTGAACAATAAACAATTAAACACAAGCAAGCACCCCTGGCCGGGCGAATAGGACTCCAGGGATTGCGCCAATTTAGAATGGAGTATGGCTGCTGTGGCATATGATTATGCACACGCACGGGGTTATCAGTCTATCAGAACGCACGGAGGACGCGAATATCAGGAAACACAGCATGAGATTGTGCCTTTCAAGGACGAACAGCCAGCATCCACCTTGCTAATACTTACACGTATGTACTGACTCCTGATGCTCTGTCTGTGCAATGCGCGATGCAGGCTACAGAATAATGTTTGGCCCAAGCGTCTGGCCCAGGCATTGAGGCATTGGCGGTTGACCAGAATAATAATCCTTCAGAAAAGTAAGCTGAGGGATCGACATCGAATCTCATTTCCGACATCTCGCACTCGCTCTTCATCTTGTACGACAGAACGACTCAGTCCCTACGGAGTATTTTTTTCTTTGATCGATTTTGCACGTTTGTTGATGAGATGGTGTCAATAATTTAACGTTCCCTGTCGTGTCAGGTCGAGATTGTTACACCAAGTGTAACTACAAGCGCGCATGTATACTGCTTAGGGAGAATGGCCAACACTATGTATACTCGTCTCTACCATGAAGCTGGAAAAGAATCCGGATTCTCTATTACAGGGCTTATATATTTATCCTATGGACAGGGCCGAGAAGATAGGACCCGAGCGAAGTAAACAGCTGACGCGATAGCCGATTCCTGTTAATCCCAGCCAGCCAGCAAACATGACAACAGCATCCCCTGGCCGGATCTAAAATTCGCCTCCAAGTCGCTGCGTCGCTTCTCCTATCATATCAATGCATCATACGAGATACGAAGACCTCTCTTTCAAAGGGTCGGGATCAACAGCGTATGCCATTTATTGGTTGGACGCGCTTGTCGGCCGAATGTCTGTACGGTTTTTCGATGTGTTCATTGATTCGGGTATTGAATCGTATTCCATGAAACCCGATGCGCTTAAGCAGGCTATAGAGCAATGTAGAATGATGCTCAATGACGGGGCGAATGGTATAAGGACCATCTATGGTCTGCAATGGTCATTACCGTGCTCATTTGACTCCAAAATCAAGTTGTCGAGCGGCGTTTTTGAACAGCCCCTCAGAATCTTCTCCAGCTCGCCGTGAGAGATCACTGCCCATCTTTTGCGAGCCTCCCGACTTCCGTGGCAGAGATTCCTTGGGAGTGGGTTTGGGCTCGCTTCTCCACCAAGCATGCTGCAAGATCTGACGCGCCGAACTCCGCTTACGAGGATCAAGAGTGGTCATGGACATCAAGAGGTCAGCACCGAGAGGTCCGGCCGTAGGGAACTGACGTAAGAAAAACTCCCTCCCTTGTAGAGGAGTAATTCGATCTCCAGGGGGGAGGTAATTGGGCAATTTGGTGACACCAGGCCAATTCTCTTCCGTCGGAGTTCCGAATGCCTCACTGATCTTGGCGATTTGGTCCATATCACTGTTTCCCGCCACAAAAGGCACACGAAGAAGTAGCTCCGCAAAGACCATACCCATCGACCACACGTCCACTACGGCAGAGTATTGCCGAGCACCATACAAGAGCTCAGGCGGCCTATACCAGCGAGTAATAACTTGATGTGTCATGTTCAAGTACGGATCTGCGAATGACCGTGCCAAACCGAAATCAGCAAGTTTCACTTCGCCATCCGACGCAATCAACAAGTTGTTTGGTTTGATATCACGATGCAAAACGAAATTTTCGTGGCAGAACCAGACACCCCTTGTAAGCATGCCCATCCAAGCCTTGACATCTGCCACACCGTATTGGATATTGCCATCTTTGATCAGCATTTCGAGATCGCCCAGTGGTAAGTATTCAAGCACGAGATTAAGGTTTTGATCCTTGGAAGAAAAGACGTCATGAAGCGCGATGATGTTGGGGTGAGACAGTTCTTGTAGATATTTGATTTCTCGAATGGCGTCCATGGAGAGCCCGTCTCGATATTCAGCGTTGACTTTGATCTTCTTGATAGCAACAAGGGACGAAGGCGTTTCGCGCAAGTAACCGAGGTATACGACGGCGTAAGTACCCTCACCGAGCTTTTTGTCTACACTTTCTGGTCAGAGAGACAAAAAAATTGTAAACGAGTAGCAACTCATACCCTTCACATATCTCCGCCTCACATTATCGTTCATTTGATCAGACAGCCCCGATGCTGCGGTGGCATTTTTGAATGGAGACGCAGGGGCACCCTGGCTTCCACTTCTTACAGCAAGGCTTTTCGCCTTGGAAGCTGTAGATGTTGAGACCGAAGCACCAGTAGGTGATTGTGAAATGAGAGGTGATACCGCCATGGTTGAAGCTCTGGGGAGCTGGTTCAGTCAAAGAGAGGAGATCAAAAGCTTCTGTCACACCGCAAGTCACATAATAGAAGGAAAACCCAGAAGTATTCTGGTGAAAGAGATTCGATGTGATGTTGCGTAAATCATTTGTAGTTGAGAGAGCTCGAGGTGTTTCTTGAGTTTCTAAGCTCCGCGGGGCGGAGTATTATTGATCCAGGCAGGGGCGGCCTTAGGCTGCTGGGTCCAACATCAATCAAACCTTGCCGCCGCCGATTGGATAACCTCAAAAAACCGACTGTCAAGACTTACGAGCACACCTGACCTTGGCCATTGCTCAACACCCAGTTCACGGAGTCGCCAAAGCCCCTGACAATTATACGACCAGCAATTGATGGTGTCGGTGTGATTGACAGAAGCAAACATGCTCATTCCCAGTCGCCGTTTCGGCGGCCTCATAAATTCTTCGAGAACCCTTCTCAGTGCCCTCGCGCCCGCTTCTACCTCCACACCAACATCCCAATGCGTGAGATGTCTTCATCAGAAACGAGCAACGCCCATAATCCCTCAACCGACGCCATTCGTCCCTGATGTACCGACATTCCTGTCCCTGATTGGCCGCGAAATGCACAAACACGCCAGCAAATTTACCTCTTGGGACAGTCTCTTCTCCCTCTCCTCCGCAGAACTACGAGAACTCGGAATCGAACCGGCCCGGCAACGACGATACCTGCTCAGACAGCGCGAGAAGTTCAAGCATGGCATCTACGGCCCCGGCGGAGACCTGGATGTCGTCGTTGATGGCGCTGCTCAGCTTCGTGTCGTTGAGGTCCCCGTCGAATCCTCGATAACGCAAGGCGAGGAGGTCAATACGTCTTTGCCAAGTGCATCCGCTACATTGTCGCCGGGAATGCGAAAGGTGATTGTTAATATTGCACCGGATGCGGAGAAATACGAGTACAAGCCCAGCGACGCAATCAAGAAGTATGCGCATATGAAGATTCATCGAGGCTCCACAGTGAAAGGACCTTTCATTCAAGCTTTGAAAGGTACCAATGGCTCGGCTGTACTGATCAAAGCGACAGAAGGTATGTGGGAGGATAAACGTGGACAAAAGGTCGATGGTGGTGAGCGACGACGTGCTGAGGTTCGGGCAAAGAAGCGAAGTGCAGAGAGAAGAGCTGCCAGTGCTTAAGCCAGTTGCATCTTTCTGCAAGTATGACTGCATCAAAAGAAAAATTGTTGAGAATCTTTTGTGCTCTCTTGGAGCCTATTTCATTCCTCTACTGCACCATGTCATGGGGATATTTGTACATTATATTGGCTGTCAGCGGGATTTGCGTTGCGGTAATCGAGTTTTTATTCATCAGAGAACATGTAAAATTTAGTTACCTCTTTCAATTACTAATGTCTATATTAGAACGAATGTTGTGCTTCATAGCCTAGGTACTAGTAGGAAAGGTCTCAAAGATCTCAAGCGCAAAATATCATCAATTGTGTATATATTTTTGTTCTGTGCATTAAAAGTTCTATATCCACGAGATACTCAGTCCTCGAGACAATTTTCAAATGAGCTCGTTATGGAACAATATACAAGAATGGAACAGCGCATGATGTATGTCTCAGCGTTAGCTCTAGACAAGTGCACGCACTTCCTAATATTAATGTTGATGTGATGTATAGAGAAAAGTGATAGAAAACGACATTATAAGAATCATACAAGTACCTTACTCCTGCAAAGACGGCATGCTAGTAAGAGCCTGGGCATATCAAGGCTTGGTAGTGGCATCCCTTCTCTCGTATTGAACGATGGAGTTCGCCCAGGGCCGTGAGAACAATGACTATAAGGGGGATTGTTAGCATACGTTATGTAATCGTGATGGCCGATAGAGGACTTACAGAGTAATCGGTTGCCGGAACACCTTCGACACCTGGCAAGTTCTTGAACTTGAGCTGTCTGACCAATGCCGCACAGATGGCACCCAATTGAACATAGGCAAATTGCTCGCCGATACAACGGTGACGTCCAGCTCCAAAAGGCAGGTAGGGACTTCCAGCACCTTTGCTGATGAGACCATATCCATAGTCAACTTGCTCGTCATCCTCGGTGGCCTTGACACCATCCCATCGGTGAGGGTCCCAGTCCAAAGGCTCGGAGAAGTGCTCAGGGGATCGGGCAGTGACTCCAGGGGATGAGAGAACGTTGTGAGAGGTAGGGATGACGTAAGGAGTACCTTCAACTTGAAGGGGGCTCTTGACAGCACGGAGAATAGAATGGATAGGCGCATGTAGGCGAAGAGTCTCCTTGATGACGTTGGCTTGAAGCTCGAGCTTTTGCAAGTTCTCATGGGTAAGCGGGGGAAGATCGGCTCCTAGAACCCGGATCTGTTCCTGGTACAGCTGTTCGGTGATCTTGGGTTGCGAGGCTAATCGAAGAATGATCCAAGAGATGGTGGAAGACGAAGAGTGTTGACCGGCCATCAACAGCGCGATCATCATATGGGCAACCTCAATATCAGGGACCGGGGTTCCATCCTTGTAGACGCAAGACATCAAGTTCCAAACCATATCCTCAGAATCCTTCTCTCCTCCAGCTTGACGGCGCTTCTGGATGATTTCCATGTAAGTCTCTGCCATTTTCTTTTGGGCGGCGTCGCGCTTGCGGTTGTGTGGGAGAGGAGCCCAGGGAAGCATGAAGTTGATAGGAGCGAAGCCCATATCAAGGTCATGATACAGTTCAGCGAAAGTCGAGTCGAACTTGTCTCGGACCTCCTTGCCTTGTAGCGATCTAGAAGCGGTATAGATTGTGATTTCTGCCATAACCTTGCCGACATCGATGGTTCCGCGAGGTTGTTTGAAGGCATTAGCGTTTGCGACATACTCGTTGACTTCCTTGGTAATCAATTCGACGTAAGAACGTAGCGCATCCGAGGTCAGACCGAACTTGACAAACTGTATCATCGTCATCATTAGTACTTGCTTCTAGTCCAGCGGCTTAGTCTTTTTTGGTTCTCACCTTCTTCTGTTCCATAAGCTTGGAATTAGGGCAGTCGTACACAACATGCTTGCCAAACACTGGTGTCGTGAGAGGAGAGTAAACTTCCTCGGCGCACACATCGCGCAATTTCGCGTTCAAGATAAAGTCGTTGCCTTTGGTTCCCAAGAAGACGGTGGTCTTTTTGCCGAGTAGGATGAACGTGAAGATGTCGCCGTACTATTAACAGGCAATGAATTAGCCAATCTATCTGGATGCGATTCTAGGTATCATGAGCTTTGCCTTACCTTCCTGCGACATTCGAAAAAGAACTTGTACGGGTCGATACCGTAGCTGATCGTGTTTCCAATGAACGGAAACCAGTGAAACACGACTGGAGGTTCGTTTGGATTCTTGAACAACAACTGAGCCAACACGTTAATCACGACACTCAAGACAATCACCGTGGCGAAGCCCAGCCCGGCGAGCACATAGATTGACTGCGTCGAGCATTGTTCGCAGATTTTGTCGAGGGCAGCGGCGAAAAGCCCCATGGTGTATGACGGTCCTGGTTACGGACTCAAGAGCAATCGTGTTGGAAAACAATAGAAAGTTGAAATGGCCTAGACGGGTGAGCGTGGATATAAAGAGTGTCAGACGGTATCTTTCCCTTTTCCCTTGAACTGCACGAATAAATTATTGAGCCCGCCAAGCTGGCTGCTTATCCAGGGGCAGCTGGACCTGACTAACCGAAACAGGCATAGTCGGCCTGTGCCCTTAATTTTTTACCCGGAGTCACGCCACGAACAGTCAACGCATCGTCCAATGCAATCGCCGACAATATTAATCACCTTATGATTCATTATTGCTATACCTATCTATAGACAAATAGTTATCTGTTCACTGCTAAACTAATTACTAATAATATACACAAACGGCCCCAAATTGTAGACATTCCTTTTTACATCGGCTCTGATTGCCTCGTAGACTCCTCAACGCACATCCGTAGAGAAACGATTAAACACCATGGTCTTCCGGCCTCCACAGAGGTCTGTCAGAATAAAAATAAGGAAGGCTATGTAGTCGAAGCCTAGTTCTTGGGATGACCCTTGGAAGGATATCGAGTGCCTGTATCATCTTCGTACAAGACTTGGTCACCGCGGCCACCCATATTGACGAACTCAGCTGGCGGACGGTTCGCACCCGGTTTGGGTTCATGGTTCTGAGGGTGTTTGTTGGCTGGGTTTTTTCGAAAGACTTTGACTTCTTCCTCGTCGTCTTGCACGACATCATGGATCTCAACATCAACGACCGAACTGAGCAGTGTCCGTTCACGTTCGACTTTCCGCCTTGAGAAATCAAGTTGGTCCATGGCGCCAGTCAAGCCGTCTGTGCTATCAGCAACGCTGGGGAACTTGCCGGTTAGCCAAGGGTGCTCGAGACATTCGTCGACCGTAATTCGCTTCTCAACATTCACAGTGAGCATTCGATCGATTAGGTCCAACGCAATGTCCGGGACGGAATCCCAATAAGGGGAGGGGTAGTCGAATCGGCCCATTCTGATCTGTTGCGCCAGATTGTACGGGCTTTCAGGAGTACAGAGCTCATCGGAAAAGGGTGGAAATCCACAGAGGCAGATGTAAAGTACCACACCTAGGGACCAGATATCAACAGCCTTGGTGTATCGCCGGTGCCGGGACTCTTCCAAGATCTCGGGTGCAACGTCTATCTCGTCATTAGCCTGTATTATTTCTACTGGACCTGTTTCTATACTTACAACTCGGCGTTCCACATCTGGAGACAGTCAGCTCTGAACGTCTTGAAATTCAAACGAATGATAACTTACAAGGTAGTCGTAAAAGAGTCTTCTCCAATGATTTTGGCAAGACCAAAATCGGCCAACTTCACGTGGAGGTTCTTGTCTGCAAGAAGAATGTTTTCAGGCTTGATATCGCGATGGACAATGCCCCGGTCATGCTGCAGGATGAGTTTCAGCCATGTTTCTCAACATCAATGAATCAAGCTTGCTTACCAAATACTTCAAACCATTGAACAGTTGGACGAATACCTTGCGAGTCTGGCTCTCGGATAACTTCTGCTTTCTCACAATGTAGTTAAAGAGCTCGCCCTCGGGGGCAAGTTCCAGGACCAAATAGGCACCGTCACGTTCATCAAATGTATCCTTGAGACACAAAACATTTGGGTGGTTGACACTCATCAATAGAGCAATTTCTTGCTGAAGAGCTTCGGCTTGTGACTTCTGAGACTCGCTTTGGCGCCTTTCAAACACTTTGACGGCAAATTTCTTACCAGTAGCGCGCTCCACACAAAGATAGACTGTCGCAAAGTGGCCCTTTCCAAGTTGCTGAAGAATTCTGTATTGTTGGCGGAATCCACTGGTGTCCCTGGTCCGTGGATATCGAAAGACGAATCGAGCCTCGTCAATGATTGTAACCTCGTCGCCATCCTCAAGCTCCCGATTTTTGTTGCGACCCAAGATAGCCTCGTTGACAAAGGTTCCATTGCTGGAAAGATCTTCGATAACAGCAACGACGTCTCCGTTCCTTGTTTCATTGAAGATCAAGCAGTGTCGGTTGGATATAGTTGGGATGTCTAAAACGAGGTCTATACAGACATTACGTTAGCGCGCTCCTCTTTCGTGGATATTGTATGGATTTTAGCCTACCGCACTCAGGGTGACGTCCAATCAGATACCCACCAGGGGGATAGGCCGGCGATTTGGCAGAGTCTAGCTTCTTGGGTGTCTTTGACTGCTTCTTTGCACTTCGACTGGGCGAGCTGGTTGCTTCCCTGTCAGTCTGGCCGCCGCACGAGCCGGTATCACAGCTATTCCTTTTCTTCAGCACCAGAGCATGTCCAGCCTTGTCATCCAGAGGAATCAGATAACCCCAGACGCCTTCCGCAGCTTCATCTTCTACGTCGTCTGCGAATGCTCGCGGCGGGTAGACAAATTGAGAAAGCGCTTGGGTGTCGTCTGGCGGAGACGAAAAGACTGGCAGGCTGCTGTCTTCCGGACTCGCGATATGGCGTCCTTCGGGGGTGATGGTTACGGCTTTTTGTATATCGGTGGCTGTAGAATCATGGTGTGTCAAAGGCGTTGGGAGGTATGTATTCTTAATTGGGGTCTTCGCGACGGTTGTTGTTCCGGTCTGAGAGGCCAATCGCTCTGAACGTCGTGGCTTTTGTGACTTTAGGGCCTCCGGCTGCTCTTCGCTTTCCTGTAGTATCCATGATAATTAGCGAGAGCACTGATAGGGAAATGCAAACATGAGCAAGAAACACAAATCCATACCCGACGACGCTTCAGCGAGCTTCGCTCATTGCGAGGCGCCATTTGGAAGTTGAGCAATGACGCGTGTAACAAGCCTATTGAGCAGATCGGATGTTTCTTGGGACGAGTCAGACGAAGACACGAAGACCAGCCAACACGGGGGCGAGAGGAATATTGTCAAATTTAATTTATCTCATCTTTTGAGGGATGCAACAGTCTGACGCCAACGGAATTGCAATCTAGAAGAGAGAAGTTAATGATTGTAAATTGTAATCGAGCAGTGGAGCAGGTCGCAGTAGTCAGGCGGAGCCGCAACAGCAAAGAAAGAGCAAGCCCGGCCTCGACTAGGCAACGATGGGTCAGATCGATATTTTCTATCTCTCCAGTCTTCAACCAATACTTTCAAAGAAAATGTAGAGGGGTAAAATGAGTCAAAACACACTATGCCATTGATTCTTCCATGCTATATTTTCTTGTCTTCATCTCGTGATCCTATACACAAATAAACAACCTATAGGAGGAGACTCGCCCATTATTGGTGCGCGGCTCATGATATCATACCCGTGGAGATTGAAGCGATGTTCCACGGTCGATGTTTATTAGGGCATTCGTGTTAGGAAAAGACATGTAAGGTAGATGTAAATACATAGTAAATCGACAAATGAATGGATAATCAACAGAGGTCTTATATAGTCGCAGTAGAACGTCGAGCTGTTCCTGCCGATTTTGGCCCAAGCGTTTCCGGGTGACACGGAAGGTGCCGAGCTCACATTGCACCTTCCTCCTCAACATATCGACAGACGACACTTCCTCTTGACATCTTCCCAACTTGACACGACCTCTTATTTATTTGCTCCGTCTTGGGGCTTGCTACCGTTACAATGGATGCGTGAGTCCGTTCCCGCTACCCTACCAATATTCTCGGCCGGACAGATACTGACAGCTTTTTGTCATATGCGATTTGTAGTCGCACCTCCGGTCTCAGACGCAAAGCCTTCGAGCGTCTCGCATTTTTGGATACTCTGGGCTCCCAAGAGAACTCCTCGAAACCTAGTGTTGCCCGGTTGATCAACGAATGTAGGCCGCAAAGTTCACAGTCAGGCGGCTTCAGGGATGGGCTTTCTCAGGGACACGGAAAGGCCCCTATGGTTCGTTGGCTTGTGGATTCACTTACATGGCTTTCTTCCAATCTAATGCGTAACGATAGGCACTTCGGGAACTTGAAATCATCCTTGCTCTGACCAAGACCTCGTCAAACGTCACCCGCCATGACCAGGTGCTGAATCTCACTTCGCAGTTCGCCGGACACTTGACAGAATCCTACAGCCAGAAGTTTCGAGCGTCGCCCTTCTTGCACGATATCAAGCCGTCTCCTTGGGAGGCCCTGACACATGGATTGACCAAGGGCCTCCTGAATCTCAGCGTGAACAATGCCTCGGTCCGCGAACATGCCACTGGCGCCATCATGACCTATCTAAATAACTGCGCGCGGGCTGTGAAGGGGATGGTGAAAGCGGGGATTGAGCGACCCGAGTTCGATGGCGCTATTGGGCCAATCGAGATTTTGATCACCGCCCTTTCGTTGGTCGGCTTTCTGGAAGCTGCCTCGCACTCCACCGAGTTGTGGAATGCAACGGAGAAGCTAGCCATTGTTGAGCGGTTAGGAAGTATACTATCCGTCAACTTTCTCGTGGCCGTGGAGACTGCAGCTTCGAAGATTCGCAATTCGACTGCAACAGATTCCACCTCGCGTGATTGGAAGAGATATAATCGAAGGTACGCCGCTCAGCGGCGGCCAATAGGAGCTATGTTATTGCAACAGTGCTTCTCGCGCTTTATCAAGTCCTGCACAGTCACTACGGTTCTAATGCGCGCAGCTCCGAATGATGCATCATTTCTAGAAAAGTATGCAGATGGGAAAATATTGGCAAAGACTTTCAATGACGCCGAAGAAGTCGCACTCGTCAAGCACCTTGTAGGCGTTTTAACTGACAAGATACAACTTCTTGAAGATGGCGCCGACTACCTGCAGATTGGCACCCAGTGGCAACAGGAACTTGCTTTCTCGGTGAAGGCCTCATGCTTAGTCGCCTTCCTGAATTGTATGACTCTGAATGAGGAACTGGCCGATACTGACTTGTTGCTTTCGTGGCTTGAGGATACTATAGCCGATCAAAGTCAGATGGCAGCCTTTGATTTAGCAACCACAGCGCTCAAAGTGATTGCCGGTACCGCTAAGCTTTTCCCTGCCAATGCTTCTAATTCAAGTCATCTTCTGCTGAAGTTCATAACACAAGGTGGCACAAGTCAATCGATCGTTTCCGTTGCAGCCAAGTGTCTCGCAAAAATTCTCGAAGTCCTGTCGCAAGATTTCGTGATCACCACGCTCTATTCACTGGGTAATGTCTTGAGCCCGACAGCGGCCGGTGCTGAGCGTCCAGTGCAACTCCCTACTGAAACCTCAGAGAACAGTCCGACTGTGGATGCCTATCATTCAAATGCCGTTAGCGTCGTCTCTCTCTCTTATAATGGTGAGGAAGACTCTACAGTCACACACCGTAACGTTATTCATGCCATTGTCACAATCGCTGTCAACTGTGAAGATGAGAACATTGCAGCTCTTGCTCAATCCATGCTCCTTCAAAAGATCGGTAGAATTAGCATCATAGCGGACGCATACATCATACAGGAGACGGCTAACCTGGCATTGGTCAACAAGCACTCGGAGTTCCAGCTTTTATTGAAATTCTACACCCGCCTTCACCAAGAAGCTCTGCTTAGAGACCACAGCATCATCGCTGACGCAGTCCATAATGCAAGGAATCGTCTGTCTGTGGCACTGAGGCACAGTCCATCTCACAAGGCCACTTACCTCGTGCATTTGCTGGAAGGTATTATCAGTAAAGGCGACGTTTCAGACCTCGGACACGACAAACATAAAGATATCACTCTATCTCCTGGCGATATTACTCCATATCTTAAGCCACTTGCGCTTCTGGTTACGAGTGACGCCGGTAAAGAGGAGAATATCCGCGAGTCTACACAATATGACGAAGATACAGCTGCTCTGTTCCGCGATGCCTGGTTTAATATTGCTGTGCATGGGATCTCAGTTCAGTCTGATATTGGCCGGCGATTCAGGAGTGAACTATGTGCTATTGCGGAGAAGTCGCCTCCCTTAGTCCCAGAGAATCGCACCGAAATCTTGGAAAGCGACGTTGAACTGAACATCATCCTGAGACGTGGCATGGGACATCAGCGGCTGGCTGAGCAGAGGAAGCTTCTCAGTAGTGAGCTCCCAGAGCATGAGTCTAGCCTCAAGCGTATCGGCTATCAGGAAATAATTTTCTTGAATGCGAGCCTACTGATCGAGAGTCTTCGAGCCTCGGCCGGGGATTGCACGAGGATTCTCCTGTATTTCTTGGACCCAACACTGAGTTCATCTGAATTGGGAAAATGCATGAAAGCTGTTGCGGACAAAGTCATCGATACGTATTTGTCCAAGACTCTCTCGGGTACCGGCGAACGTTTTGCTAGCCCACACCTATCCAAGCAGCTCGCGGGGATTTTCATTACTGGCTGTCATCGTATACCTCGGGTCCAGGAAGTGGCTTTGGACTGCGCTAGCAAGATTATCAGTCGATCCCCATCCGTTCTCTGTGATAGAACTCCACTTTTTGTTTTGCTAGACCTCCTTACTATAATGTGGTCATCCTGCCTCGAGAATGACTTGGACGAATACGGATGGAAGTCGACTATCACAAAAGGCGACGTGACAGTCGACCTATCTGACAATCACGAATCTAGAAAACGAACTTTGGACCTATTTCACTCTCGCGCCAAAGCTTGGATGCTGGTCGCTATCAATCTTGCTCCGTTGGACGTGAAAGGTCTTTTACAGGTACCAGGTTTTGCCCTTTTGAAAAAGTCTTACGTTGACTGACAGTCCATACTAGACGTATCTCTCCGAATACGAGGACGATGGTGCATATGGTCACATTTCGTTGGGACGCTCATTTGCCCTTGAAATGGCATCCCAAATACCCCAGAGTGACCCGCGACTGAGTACGTGTTGTTAACATAAGAGAATCAACCGTTGTTCTAATATTCTACATAGGTCACATTGAACACTACGGGGTCGACAACGTCAACTGTGCTTCTGACTTGATTGCTCAGTATACCACCCGTCAAGAATATAGATACTCCGAGTTCTCTCAGGCGAACGGAAGACGAAAGGGGAATGACCAGACCAGTATGTTTTCCTATAAGCATTCTCGACCTCCACTAATAACTCTAAGCCGCAGATGGCACAGTTGATCCTTACCTTACGCGGTACATTGAAGTGATAGAAAATCTCCTGAAGCAGCTTTCTCTCAGGGTCTCTGCTGGTTATGATCTTTCTAGCCACGAATTACATGATGCGTTACGAAAAGCTGCAGCATTACTTTGCAGAAGTGATGATGACCTTCCCTCAATCGCTCACTATCTCGTTGATATACCGTTTCAATTATTCACTAAGGAGTCGATTAAGTTCGGCGTGTCAATCTGGCTAGGTGTTATCAATGAGAACCCAAAAACCGAATCAAGAATCTTGGCGGAGGTGGCGTCCGCTTGGGAATCTACCACTCTAGCCAAGAAGGGTATATTCAATTCTGCTTTCAAGTGAGTCCCGAATTCTGTTTGCGAGATGTTCAAGTTGTGTACTCACCAATTGCAGTCATCCAGACCCTTTCTTCACAGTCATAGACCTACTTCCTTCGGACAAGACAGCACTTCTCCGAGAGCAGCAACGGGCCCAAGAGGTTTTGTCTCCTCATTTGCGCATTTTGCAGTTCTTCGAAAGTCATTTCAATGCTATACGGCTAGCGAGTCCGCATTTGCAGCGCATCTTCTCTCGAGCAATTAGCAGAACGCTTGTTGCCTTACAGCGCACCAATGGTCACCCTCTTTCTCGGGAGGTACATTTCCATATTGTCTTGCTAGGCTTGAGAATACTTCAATACTCAACTACGCAAAGCCGTCCCTACAAGTGGAAATTGAAAGACCAGATATTATCAGCTGCTCTTAGCTGGTTCAGACATCCGCCCAGGTTAGTAATTCGCATTTTGGTTGAAAATTCTACAAACTCACCAAAAGCGATTTTCCAGGTGGTCCTTTGGCGGTAATCGCCTCCAACTAAAAGCCGAAGATAAAGTGCTGAAAGATGTTGAAGATGCATTGAAATACACTGCAAACTTGTCTTCCTCAAACGTGGGCCGTCGTCACTCCTTGCGAGGAAAACAAGAACTTCTACAGCACCTGATTGAGAACGAACGAATGCGCCTTAGAGTTTGGCTTTACCCCCTGGAGCAGGAGAAGAAACACTACATAACGGGCTTCGGAGGCAAAAACCAATCTGAGGTAAGCAACTTCTTCGATAGCTAGTTGGATGTTGAATATTAACCAGAGGAGAAGGCTATCGTTGATCAACTGTTGCGAACTGCTTGGGCCGAAAATGCAAGCTTAGCGATTCAGATTTGCACTCGTTTTCCATCACAGAAAATCCACAACGATGTGCGTTGGTTACTCCTTACGTATCCTGAGAAAGCAATAGAAGTTCCGGAGAGTCTAGAAATGATGTTCGGCTCCTCTTTGCCGGCAGATGTTACCCATCAATTAAAGGTAAGTTGACATGGTTGCTGGTATCCAGTCCAAATCCGCTTCATCATGACCTGCAGCTAACATGTTGCAAAGTATCTCTTATACTGGAGCCCGGTATCTCCTACTGAAGCTCTAACATACTTCTTACCTGCCTATGGGAACCACCCTTTCATACTTCAGTATGCCATGCGAGCTTTAGAAAGTCACTCCATCGATGTCAGATTCTACTTCGTCCCGCAACTTGTACAGGCTTTACGCTACGATGCTCTGGGCTATGTCGACCGATACATATATGAGTCTGCCAAACTGTCGCAGTTGTTCGCTCATCAAGTGATTTGGAACATGAAGGCAAATGCTTACAAAGATGAAAATTCTGAAGTTGTATGTTCCGATCCGGAATACCCGTTCCCTATGAGACTTTCAAGTATGTTTCTAACTTTGAATAGCCGGACTCGATCAAACCTACGCTGGATAAATTCATAGAAAAACTAGTGTCCAGCTTCTCTATTGAAGAACGCGATTTCTATGAACGAGAATTCTCTTTCTTCGGTGAAATTACTGACGTTTCTGGTAAATTACGCCCATACATCAAGAAGAGCAAACCCGAAAAGAAACAGAAAATCGAGGAAGAGCTTCGCAAGATCAAAGTGGAAGTTGGAGTTTACTTGCCTAGCAATCCAGACGGCATAGTCGTTGGAATCGATCGGAAGTCAGGCAAACCGCTGCAAAGTCATGCAAAGGCGCCATACATGGCCACGTTCCGAATTCAAAAGACGAAAGCGCGTGAAGGTAAACTAATAGCAGGCAAGACACAACTTGACAAGGAGAAATCGGAAGATCAAGAGACATACGAAGTCTGGCAGTCGGCAATTTTCAAGGTCGGGGATGACTGTCGACAAGACCTTTTGGCGTTGCAATTGATCGCAGCGTTCAGGAATGTGTTCAACTCTGTCGGTCTAGATGTTTGGGTTTTCCCCTATCGTGTCACGGCCACTGCACCGGGTTGCGGAGTTATTGATGTACTGCCGAACTCGATCTCGCGAGACATGCTTGGCCGTGAAGCGGTAAATGGTCTATATGATTACTTTGTCTCCAAATACGGTGGAGAAGAATCTACTAGGTTTCAAGAGGCGCGCACCAACTTCGTCAAGAGCATGGCATCATATTCTGTCATCTCATATCTACTTCAATTCAAAGACCGGCACAACGGCAACATCATGATTGATGACGCAGGTCACATTATTCATATCGACTTTGGATTCTGTTTCGATATTGCGCCGGGAGGTGTTCGATTCGAGCGAGCACCATTCAAACTAACATCTGAGATGGTAGCAGTTATGGGCGGAGGTCCACATCTCACGGGCAGCAATACCAACGGTAGCATAACCAGCGGTATTTCCACAGGTGGAATCAACAACTCCTCTTCAAGTAATTCCAACTCATCGCCATCGGGATCTTCGACGCTCCGTCTTCCCATTCCAGGAACGCATTCCCATGACCCAACCACCACCCAACCTTATCAATGGTTCGAATCGCTCACAGTCAAAGCCTTCCTTGCATCTCGGCCACACGCAACGAAATTCATCCAGATCGTCACTATGATGCTTGATAGTGGTCTACCCTGCTTCAAACCAGACACCATCAAGAATTTCCGTGATCGATTCGTCCTTGACAAGACTGAGAGGGAAGCGGCGGATTATATGCGGGAACTGACGCGCAAGAGTTACCTGAATATCTCGACAAAGGGTTACGATCAGTTCCAGTTGTTGACTAATGGTATTCCTTACTAAGGTGACTGACAAACTTACCTTTTGGATGATGTTGTTCTTTTTACTAGTATTATGCTATATAATCATTTAATCAATCACAATAGTACCTATATTATTATGCATATTTACGACATCTATCTCTTAGAATCATACCGGGTTATTGAGGAGGCAGTTGACTAAATTTCCATTCATGACATTCGTTCTCGTGACTTGAACTCAAAGCATACAAACAGGTAAAGTAAATTGACAGCTTTCTTATTCCAAATTCCAGTCTGAGTAGGAAAATGTTACAATTTCGAATTTGAAAGTTGAAAATCAGAAAAGGACGAATTCCAAACGACTTCAACCCATACACCATACAACCGTACACCTCACAACTCCAGTGTTTGTGTCACAGCGGGGTTTTTCGACATTGAAACATTTCCATGGAAAAAAGAGAGAAAACAAATGAACCCGACGCCTATACGAATCTGCGCCCGTTTTTGGTTGATTTCGAGGACAAGAGAAATGATCAGTAATACATTTTCATTGAACTCCTTTCCCAGTGTTGGCAATGACCATATATAAGGTGCATGCAATTGGCGAGACCGTTGTTCCCTAACTTTCGTCGGAATAGTTGATATCTGGCCTTTGCCGATGACCATCATGCGAACCCAGTGGCATGCGCCTTCATGTTCGTAAATAACTTGTGTTCGCAAATAGAGAGTATTGCTGTCGTAGACTGGAAATGGACAGCACCATTTCCTGACTTCGAGACTGATGCATAAACTCGCCGATGTCTCGGAACTCTGGTTCAAGAGGATTAAGAATGAAATATCGCTCCCCAGTATACATTCGACTGACTAAGTCTCTCCTGTGTGTTGATGTAATGGATAATGTGCCGTTCAAAATATGCAAACGTCCCGAAGATAGATAGACCTTATCATAGCTGTTGCAGACTAATCCATGAAATCAGCTCGAAGAATTTTCTCCTGGAAGAAATCCGGTTTATTCTGTCGCGGCTCCCTGTGGATTTCGCGGGTGGGTTGCTCCATGATGGCAATGGAAGCAGACCGTTGATGAGCATTAGGATCATTTGGACTCATCATGGATGGTTGCAAATGTGAAGAGGCAGGATATGAACCTCCGACAGAAGGAGCCCGTTCGGCTCTGGTCCGGAGGGCGGCGGACCAGTTGAAACCCTCGCCTAGAGGTCGCCAAGACTGGTCAGATCTCTCATTCTTAAGCTTTTGAGTGCTAGTACCTGCAGCAGCAGAAGAAGATGAAGGTGGAGACAAAGAAGAAGGATTATCTCTTGAATAAGAGGAACTATTCGACGATGCAGTATGACGCCGCGTCGCCAAGGGAGATGATCCAGAAGAGGGATATCTACCGTTTCCAGAACCGCTTCCTCCACGGACATCTCGCAATGCCTGTGCACCAAATGAGACGCGTCTAGCCAAAGGAGAAGTTGGGTTGTTGGCAGGAGAATGTTCAATATCCTCAATGGCGTCTTCGTAACTCTCTGAGCTGGAGAGACTCTCACGGCGGCCTGCATAGGCGCCAAAGGGGGAGGACTGGGTTGGAGAACCAGAGAGGCCAAGTGTAGTTAAGGACATCCGTCGTCGGCCGGACTGGGCATTCGCAGCGGCAGCCGTCGTGATAGGATTGGGGAAGGAGGAATTGTTTGTCGAATTGTTCGTGTTGGAGTTATTTGGTTTCGAGAAGAATTCACTGAAGGAGGCCGGGTTTAAAGAGAGGCGACGCTGGGAAGGCGGGGAGGTCGATGTTGGAGAATGAGCCCGATCGCTGGACATGACGAGGCCACAATCAAAGATAATAACAAATTCCAGGGGTCGAGGAACGTCGTTTCAGAAGGTCGAATAAATTGCAGTTTCGATCGCGGATAAGGGGAGCAAGCTTCTTCTTTTGGCAGGATCAACGTAGAAATCGTATGATGGAATGTTTCAGGCCATGATGCGGTGACGTCAAGGATACGATTGGTCTTTGAACTGCTAGATCAGACGGGAGTCAGACAAAGAAAGAGCAAGATCGCAAAATGTGAAGTTAGGTTGAAAAGCAATGAGGAGATGGCAGGCTTTTAATTTTGAAATATTAGTGCATTCGGTGAGTGATGGGCAGTTGGGGGTCATGTCGAGAGGGGAGCAGAGCGCTGAAAGCAGACCCAAAGTACGGGGAAGCGTGAGCCTAAAAATGGGCGGACGGTTGGGTGGAGTACGGAGATCCGTCCATCAAGAACGGGGGTATACGTACTACGTGGCAGTTGGTAACTTTGTCAGGTTTCTGTTTTGAAGGAGATGGAACAGAGCACAAGGGAGAGAGTACGAGAAGAGAAGAAGAAGAAGAATGGGAAGAAGAGGAAACTGTTGGCATGATGGATTGCCTTATAGGATCCTAGGGAAGGACCAGGGAGACAGGCGGGGAAGGAGGGAAGCGGCTGGGCCGGATGGAGCTCATGGTGTGTGCGCCGTGGAGAAATCCAGCCAATGATCGGCGCCGAGCCAGTGCGTGTGGCATGTCTCTGTTCTTTCCAGCAGAACATACATGAGAATCATACATAGTACTCCGTAGAGTGTAACTACTAACTGGCACCTGTTGCAGCTAGTGCCCAACGACTACATACTACACAGTAGTATGTGACACAGCAGCAGCAAGGACTGAGGTTACGTGCTTGACGAATGCTTATCTAACGCAGCGGCCGCCATGCAGCCTGATGATCAATCAGGAGCTCAGAGGTGCCGCAAAGCGTGAGATTGGATCCAAGAATGGCCAGTGAGCATTGCGCAAGAGTCAGTGTCTTCCAATAACCAACCAGGGAGTGTGATACTCGGTTGAAGCTGGGATAGTACTCTACTATGTATACTCCTCGACCGATTAGGGTTAGCCGCAACACTAAACAATCAGACTCGGCGCTAGTGAACGCACACCGTAGCCGCATCCGGCCTAGATGCCTTACATAAGCCACATACAGCACGTACACTCTTTGTCTCAATCATGGTTGTCTTTGTCCTTGTCTACGATACCTCGCTACCATGATACTCGGCGGCCTCTACAGCATCTCGGCAAACGCTCGTGGAGGCTTCTCTGTTGCGTTCGATGTGAACTAGAGTTAGGCTTACAGTCAGATAGTCAGACTCGCCACGACTGTCGACGAGTCTATGACGTTCAATCCACTAAAACGAAGACCATGGAGTCGAATCCATCGCCATCGAATCGTATTTCGTTGTCTAATCGAAACTTTAGGGGTTTGACGATCTCAGCGAATTGTGTGCCATTCTCAGACAGGCCCCAGTATTTCTTTGAAGATACAGACCTTGTTATGGTGTTAATATGGTCCAGGATCCAATAGTATACAACCAAGCAATACGATTGACATATACCCAACCCCGCACTTTCTACCCCGGAATTGATTGCTGGACGGTTAGCGTCACATAGTTGTGTTCCATGGAATGCTAGACTCGAACCCTTGAACTTAGTTTGCTTGTCTCTAATGAGTGAGGAATAGAAATATTTTCGGCGTGCCACTGGACTGTTTGTTGAGGCTAATGGAAGAACACAGAGGAGATGACAGCCATCAGTGCTGATTCGATAGTTGAGAAACGAGCAACCTCGCATTTAGCAATTTTCTTGCTTCGTTACGTCCATATAAGACCCTTGCTAGTTAACTTTGCCTTCCGCACATGTACAACAATTTCGATACACCATAGCATGTGATCTGCGGTCCCCATTTACATGTGCACCTTTTCTATTTGCCCAATCTTCCCATGTGCCTATAGGAGGATACGAATCGTAGTGCTAATCGGCTTGAGGATTAGTTTTACCTTGATATCCTCATGGCACAAAGTTGACTTATGAGGCATCTCCTAGCTAAAATATACAAGCCTCCATATCTACTCATTATATCTCGTCCTTTCTTCTATTTGGGTGCTGGTATTCCCACATTCGTATTTCTAGACAGCTCAACAGACAATGCAAAAAAAGAAGGGTATAATATTTGCATTGAAGACCAGAGACATGCATACCTCTAAAACACGGGCTGGCTAAGCGCGAAAGAAAGTAAAACATCCCCAAATCTTCAAACACCCTATGAATGCGAATAAAAAAGAATAAAGAATACTAGACATGTCGTAAACTTGAAATAGAAAATCAACAGGCTTGATGATAAAATGATTCTCTCCCGTTATCCGTATATGTACCTGGGCCTCGTGATATTTTTTTGGAGGAAAGAAAAAGAAAACAAATGACAATCGTGTACGTAGAAGCATTGATGAAAACAAATATTCGTAAGATCTTACTCGTTTCCCGATGATGCAAGGACAGAAAAGACAAACATAAAATCGTAGACTCAATAGAGTGCTGAGCCTGAGGAACGAGGTTGTTCGCGGTGTTGCTCCTTCCTAGTACGCTCACTGCCCCAGTCGGCTCTTTCCCGCCAAACTCGGCGTCCCATATGGTGGATTCGACAACTTCAACTTTCGCCCAACTTCGAAAAATCATTCCTCTTTCGTTCTTCAAAGACAGCAGAAATTCGAGCTCCTCAATATGATCGCTGATATCCGGGACCATGTTGCCCGCTGGCCGACATCACGCTGGGATGGACATGAAAGAGCTGGGTCAACTTCCGTCCCACACTAGGTTCAATCTCAGTGCCATCACGAGCGATCTTGACCTCACGATTGGAGTTCCACGGATTGCGTAGACCTCGCGTGCGATAGAAAGGAACTCTCTCCGTAGAGATCCATTCAATACGAAACGGTTTCCCAAATGTCTGGGCCCCGGCCACAACATCTTCTCCACCCAGCGCCGTCGTGTTCTTTTTGTCCTTGACATCCTCGACTCCAGCTTCGTTTTCATCATCGTCCTCCTCAGCCTCGTCATTGTCGCTGTTGTGGCTGTTCGCTTCGTCTTCGTTATCGTCGTTACTACGCCGGTCGTCCTCGGATGAATCCGCTTCCCAGAATATCGTTCCGCGCGCCGAATCGTCAATAATCCGTCCTTTCGGAGCCGTTTGCGTTGCTTCAGTAGGAATGACATCCAGATCATCGACTTCACTTGGAGGCTCCTCAGGTCGTGGAGGCGCCTCAAGAGCGAGCGCTTCATCATCGGTGATGGCAGATACCATTCGCGCGTAACCAAAATACTCTCCAGATTTGTTCGCAGAGAAGATCAAGTACACATTGTCCGCAGACTTTTCAAAAGACTGGTTAGAAAAGAACCACCACACTCTGCATATATATGAAAGGGATCCTTACCTCATATGCTCGGTTTAAAGCTGCTTCATTGTGAGTCTGTGTCGCCCAGATACCACTCCGACGGCTGAGTTCTAAGTCTTCCAGTGTCAGACTTTTGACAATGAAGTATCTATCCGGAACTCTGGAGGGCCGTTGCGGACGGCTAACAAGAGACTCTTCTACAACTTTCTTCTCCCTGTTCTCTTCTTGACCCAGAGCATCCCCCTCATCTCCCGGTCGAGATGACATCGGATTGCTCTGACCTGAACTAACGGCACTTGCACCTCTGCGCAAACGACAAACCAACCGCACACCCTGGAATCGGGAATCATGAAATCTTGCCACTGCTGCCGCACAAGCAGCCTCACTCTTATAGTTCACAAAAGCGCAGTTGCTCTTAGAAATCAAGAACACACTTTCGATGTCGTTTGTCGCATCTTTCGAAAAGTGATCCTTCAGGTCAAGAACGTTAGTCGAGGGGGGGAGGTTGCCAACCCACAGAGCGTGCCCTGATTGCTTTGGTTTTCGTGGGGGACCCCGTGGTGGCATGCTCGGAGCAACTGCAAATGACAGTTGCGCAGGACCGTGACCTAGAAGGCGCAGAATGAGTTAGCTCGTGTCAATGGTGCGGTAAGAGTATATTCTTGTGAGATTCCACATACCTGAGCCGGCCAAAGGTGCCCGTGATTGCTTCATGCGTGACGACCCGTCGACAATTGTTGAAGAAACGTCATAGCTCGTCGAGAGCCTTCGGTTTTCCTGTTCTCGCGTGGTGGGAACCGGTGCTAGCTGAGCCCGGCGGTATTCATTAGCGAAGTTACGTGGTTGTCCCTCCATGCGCGTATTCGGTGTTCCAGCTTGCAATTCACCATAACCAGGGTTGTAGTGGTGCTGTGTATAATATGATTGGTTGTATCCCGAAGGCTGCGGGTGTATAGGCCCTCCAGTCTGATGATGATGGGAAGAAAGGTAAGGTGAGTACCCTCCCTGGAGTTGTGAATTCTGATGTATGTATGAACTGTGGTAAGGCTGGGAGTAAGGCATGTTGTACATCGTGCCTCCTGTAGCGTTCGGGTTGACGTATGGCACCTGGTGGACTGGATACATCATTCCTTGTGATTGATGCGTTGGTATGAACTGCATTTGTACGTTCTGTTGTGAAAACGATCGTGAGGAGCCTTGGTAAGACGGCAATGCAGATGTCATGTCGTTCATATTCAATATCGAGGGGCTTGTTGCTGGGTTCCCAGAGGCAGAATGATCGTGCGATGCTGATTGATGTTCATTTGTCGATTGCGCGGTCCGCCGTGAAAGTCCTGGTGGCTCGATGCTTTGTGTTAAGTCTGAGGAAGAAGGACCTGAGCAATCTTGTCAGTACACCATGTTTATCCTCGCAGACGCCGAGCGAGAAGGACATACCTAACAGACCGTGTTCGCCCCCGGCCGAGATGGGTTCTCGCTTTGGTAACTTGGTTTCAGCAACAGCCCCATCTCCGGAAGTTTGAGAGTGGTCTGAAGAAACATCGCCCATGGATGCGATCAGTGTGTGAAAAGTATGGACAATGACGTGTGGCAGTCCTCAAACTGGAGAGATGAAAGTCAGACCATTGCTCGATCTTTGTTTGAACGAAGCAAGGACAACAAGAGTTATGGTTGTCAACTTACCTAAAAAACGACTATCCTCAAATGCAAGTCCTCCGCTTCGAGGTCGTTCACTTGGTGACGGTGCCTTTAGTCTAATATGAACAATGGGATTGTTAGCGGACTATATCATGAAAATTTTTGAAAATGCAAAGGAGCAGAAAAGACAACAAGTGGTCATAAAGGACGAGTGGCAATGAGCATCAACCCGCTCAAAATCTTGACATCCCGCCAACGACACTTTTTCCCCAAGGGAGGATGGGCAACGCAATGGCAACGAGTGAGAAATAACCTTATATTCCTCACAGTCCTGGCCAGTATGATGCGGAAGCCTTTTCCATTCAGCAAGAGCCCAGTGTTGAGTGTTCGAGACCTGCCAGTGTGAAATTCACCCACATCAGAGTTATAAAGCGGCAGTGATATCCGCGAGGCAGTTGCAGCGGGCCAGCGAAGCGGCGGGCACAGTGCTTGTTTGGAAGAAAATTATACAGACAGGATGTGTGTGCGATTCACAAGCTTGAAAAGAGGCTTGGAATGGAGAAAGCCTCCCTCGAGTGGCAACGAGTTCATACAAGTGTGACGATGGCTTGTGGTTCTGAAAATGATCGATAAAAGCGAGCAACCGGTAGGAAAGTGTGCACAAATTGAGGGTTATAAGGGTTGATTGAGATGTTCACAAACAGATGGTCCAATCAGCTGCTCGCACAGCCAAGCAACACTACAGGGGGGAAAGGTGCTTCTGAGAAGCGCAAATCGGGCAGCCACGGGAACCGGCCGGGTGGTTAGGGCCACCTTACCTGCTGGAGATTAAGTACAGGAGACCTAGCAGGTCCTTTTCTCAGCCACTACCTCGTAGAGGCGCTGTTTGTCTGTGCTTTGGATGAGCACTTGGCTTGGATTAATCGCGGGCCTGTCGACGTTTAAAGTTAGGTGTGTGTCTGGAATTTCTGATCGTCTCACTTGTAGATTGAGGCGATAGACTCAAAACTGGATGCCTTGGGGTTTAAATTGTTTGCCATCGGGTTAAGGCAACAACAGGAAGTGGAACTGAGGGAAATGAAGAAGGATGCTTACCTTTTTTTCGCAGCTGGATAAATGAGAGGTCACCCGAGAGGATCCTCGCACAAGGACGGAAGGCACAGCGTTGCGTTTATTGTGGAGGCAAAATATTCAATTCCGGGTCGAGAGGTTTGTTCCTGTTATCAGATAGAGAAGCATGAGCCATACAATAACGATTCAAATGATGGAGCCAAGTGGAGAGAAGCGCTTGAACGAACGGACGCGACTCTAAACCGAAAGGCTCGTCCCTGCGGGACTGTCTTTCTGCAAGATTTTTACAAAGCACCAGGAACGAACAGGCGATGTTTTGTGAGATCAGAATGAGGCAAGGAAATGTCTACCTACCAGGATTGATTGGGTCAAGTAGGGCTGAGGTTTGTTTACCTCGATCCCCACAGCCGTATGCTCACTTGTGGCGAAGATACCGAGTACTAACACGAGCAGAGACCAAGTCTCTGGAACGATGGGTTAGTAATTTCAGTCTGCACGATATGGGGAATTGGGATTGTGAATGGGACTGATTCTGGTGGAGTTCGGTTGGCCCAGGATCCCTATTTCACGGTTGAAATGGGCGAAGGCGGCACTAAGGGACAGCGCACATGGAGGCTAGACCTGAACGTTGTCGAAGTGCATTGAAATCCAGGGGAGCTCGAGCTCCACCAGGGATGGTTGGGCTAGGCTTACCATGTGAAATGATTTCATGAAAAACGAATAAAAGGGTGGCGTATGATGTTGTAAAACAAACAACAGCCACAATTGATCAGCGTTTTTTGACACGTTAGTCTCTTGGTGAGGCGCCGAAGCTGGGCTTTTTATCTTTAGAACCGAGATAGAAGCATAACGTGAGATGGGTTACGCCACAGACTAAGCTGTCAACATGCAGATTGACAAGGGGGCTTGAGAGTTTTGTACCATTCGGGTCAAGTTCAAGGTAGGCTGAATAATCTATGAGAGAGGGTTTTAAGAAATGGAGTAACAAAATAGACGAATTGATAGCAGGAACGAATTTATGCAAAGTGGGGAGCAATGTCTCCAAAAATAACTAAGAGAGCACGAGCAAGCCGATAGAAAAATGGAGTTAGGAATAGAATGTTGATGTCGAATCTTCTATCACATACAGGAACGTACTTAAGAGTCAGTCAGAGGCCCGACCCATTTTATGCAAGCCACCACAAGAAGGAAAAAAAAAAGAACATACAGCGAGTAACTAGCTATGGGGAAAGAGATCATTTGTCTTACACAGGTTCAGATGTCCAATTAATTTATTTTCCATTCCTTGACAGTGCCCACAATATTGTTGAATTGTATGAGGATAAGTTCTCCATTTATTGGAAGCAGTAGTACTGAATTCGGATGTACCTGATAGCTCTCTTCCATTGGGTCAATTACGACTAAGAAGTACCGAATACGTCGAATACATAACGCAATTTACTACTCGTATACTAGACAATACTCTGGAGCAAGCACTGGTAAGCGCTGAGCAGAAACTGGAGATCCGTGAAAGGTACAATTACGAAAGTGGCTTGCCCTGCTACCAGTGTTACGAGCACTCTGATTTGTAGATCGCTGTGGCGCTTTCAACGCTGTCTCATGACTCTATCGGATTGATTGGCACGATGGCCATGAGCCTTGCGGTGGCTGTTTGCTATTATGTATATGGCTTCGCTTCACTTCTATCCTTCTCTACTCTGATCACAGTCATACTCGATAGGGATAAAGTCAATTGAACCTCAAGACGAAAGAGAGACTGTCTCGTGATTCGCCACCAGTTTCTCAGAGTGGTATGTTGGTAGAAGTGTGCAGGTGGGAACCAGCCACCAGACGCATCCCACAGTGAGCATTGATACTTCTTAGCTCAATACGCAGGAAGTATCCGTCTCATGTTTTATACCTCCAAAGTGTCGACGTCGGCTGAATCTGCCACGCAAGCTGATTGGCGGGATCTCTCCCGTACTTGTATTGTAACATTAAGATACACAACGTACTAGGACTCCCCAGTTGTCGTCCACATTCAGGCCGCCTATCAATCCCATTATTCGATTTGTATTTCAAATTTCTATCGCTGCTAAAAGACTAAAGCGCTATCGATCATCGAAATATTTTCGACTTTTCCGCCAATCAAATTGTGAGTCCTTACTGTGGTGGCGAACAAAATGCAAAAATACAGACGTTGTATGACTTTTTACGTGCGTATCCATACTTCGGGGATCGAAAACGGGTACAGTACCACTAGCTCCGAAGCTTGGATGTCGTACGGTCTTCTTCGGGCTTAGACTCTTCTAGTCCCTTCTAGCTGTATCTTATTCTTGACGGACACTACAGAGCAAGACGAGCGTGACTGACTTGGTAGATTTAGGGCGACCACTGGCTTTGATTGGGTGATCGATATGAGGTGAGAGATCTCTAGAAACTGACAGCGAGGTTCACACTGGCACAACCAGCGTCGAATGTCAGGATACTCTGCAAAAGCTACACATGCTTTCCAAATATGTATTCATGCCTGACTGCTAGACTTGATTCTTAGAGAGTTTCTCACCGTAGATCAGCTGGCAAGGCAATGTAGATCCAATGTAGTACAGGCTTGTATCTGTACGGGAAACCGATACGGGTAACGGAAGAAAGTATGTATTATCACAGCCGGCATGAGATACCAGCCAATCGTTTCATACATCCCTTGCCGCTTTCGGCATGGCGCATACTGGGCTGAGTATCGATACATACAACTCGCAGTACATGGTAACATAGTTCATTTTCGTGAAGATGCAGGCTATGAATAAACTATTTAATTACAAGTTCGAAGTACTAGAGTGCAATGTGCGACTATGGCACATTCTGCAGCTGTCAATTGCTTTCAGCGAAGCCGATTCAAATTTAAGCTAGGTAGATTCACTACGAAGTACTGAAGATTTGAGATCTGCCTCTATGCAAGGCTATGCCTGTCTTTTTGAAAAGTCCCTGCATGAATTGACGTCTTGATTCTTCAGATAGTATCAATCACGGTCATAGTCTGTTCATGATGATATAACCGTTTCTAAGAATATCTTGAACATCTCTTCTGCATCATCATAAACTCGACCATGTGTATTTCCTGAAGACAGGGAATGGTACTATTTTCCGAGAAAGGGTGCTGATTCGTCGCTAGGGTGCATTGCTTATATAGCCGTGCATTAAATTGACGACATTGTGCATAAGTGGCCCGTTATGATGATCCCCGCATGGAAATCGACAGCTCAAGCTCACAACTGACCTTGGATGGCGTAGAAGATTTGAATATACACATGGATCTTTGAGACCATTTGATCTCACAAATACACATGCAAGAAAGTACTCATACAGACACACATCTGATGATCGCCTATAACAGTGTCACTATGCCTTGAACATGCCTGACATGTGAAAGCGGGCTGATATAAACAACTTGTCTTGATCTGATTGACCGAATAAAAATGGTGCCTGAGCATCCATCAGTCACGGGATCTCCCATCCACTCCCCGATCGAGTCATGGTTGACGTCGTGTGGCGAAACCGTAGCTGCAGGACCCGTTGTGCTACGTTTACTTCCCGTTTAAAGTACAACTAAGCCCTCCATCGGGCTTGTTTTGTTTCTCTTCCTTCTCTTATCCTCGTTAATCCACCCCTTCACTTGGACATTTTGATTCATCGACCGCGACGTCTCATAGGATAACTAAACACTTCCTTATCATGATCAACCTCAATTAGCTAATATATTGGGATACCGCCCGCTCCGATCCGCACTCGTCGACCTATCAGCTTCGTAACCCTACGATCGAACAAGCCCACCTGAGACAAAACTGGAATGGAAAGCGACAATTCTTCTGTCGATGAATGAAGCATTTGCCACAGCTGAAGGATAGCGGGAAAATTCTCCGAAACTCGATCATCCCTCCTTCATATGGAAGAAAGCTGACGCGGATAGTTCATTTAGTTTGACGGGCAGGTTGAACGATCATGCTGTCTCTACGGATACCAGCGGAGAATTTCATGGGAATCATGTAACATTTCTGGATCAATCTTCGAATAACTGAGGTTGGATATCGTGTTGTTCGGGATTGGGGATACATTCGAGTCAACACGTCATCAATCGGAGGCTCTCCAAACGTCTTTCTTTCCTCCAATGTGGAGGTCAACGACAGGAAGTACAACAGGCACCTCTTATCTTAATATAGTAAACATGTAGCTGTTCATCATGCTATCTTTACCCAAACGATCGCCGTACAGGTAGATCAATGGGCATATCGAGAAGATCACTACCAGGATTCGCCAACACGTGCATTAAGCTATGCAGATAATTACCATTTGGATACTAAAGTGAGGAATCCAGTCAAATAGGACGAAGCGTTGTAAGCGCAAACCCTGCCAGTTTTAATATGTAAGTAAATTTAGGACGACGTTGAAATAGAGGTAAAAGCAAGGGCAAAGAGAAAGACAAGCGGGTAGAAGATCCAAAAAAAGGAACAGGAACGAAGATTCGAGTGGGTCCTATCGTTTGTGGATGTCAGTGTCATAGTGGGGGAATAAGATAGCAGTCCTCAACCAGTCAGAGAATTAGATAAGCGCCACATAGACGTATGCGGCGTTCTAAAGTGGGTACTGCTTCCCCAGACGAACGCAAAATCCGACCAATCATCACAGACGTCGCGATTGAGTTTCGACTTCATACTTCACACTTCGATGGACTCCCCCTCCACCCACCCCTCATTTCGTAATCAGATGGCTTCGTCCTTGGACATATTAGTATGCTACTGTATAACCTCACTGGGAAACACGCATTCATTCTCCAGTGTGGCTTGCGCCCACCACGCCACCTGCGGATTTTTGCGCTGTCTAATTTGGTTGTCACATGTGACCATACTGTCCATCGGCATTGCTGAGGCTTTGCAACGATTAGTTTGCCCATCCATGCTCGTTAATTCGGCTTCGGGAGCCAATTGTATCCGAATTCCTCGGTGGCGAACGTCAATGGAAACTGTACACATACGTAGGATACTCCGGGAGCTTCCTGTTGGGTACACATTCCCGACTGGAGCCGAACGATGAGAGTTGTGTTGCGTGGCTTTTTGAATTGGGTCTTGTGGTCTCTATGTTTCTTTACGCGATTGAGGGTCAGGTCTGACATTGTGGCTGGCAAACTGAGGCCACTGCTACGAATTCAAAACAGGCCGAACTTTCCTGTATTGACATCTACAACTATACTGCACATGCATGCCTGAACAATAGTGGATATAGCAACGCACATAATTAAGTTAATTCAAAATAACCAGATCTCCATGAAAATAGCAATCCTAAAGACGTATTCATTATATAATAATTCGATCATTTTGGCATATTGACTTACATCCCATGCACTCCATGGGTTCGCAGTGACCTCGAAAAACTCTAATCAAAGCTCCGATGTCCCTCTAGTTGCATTGTGGAGTCAACGGGATGTACGGAATATGTACCGGTTGTAGATACTACATATCCATCCATCATCCGGGGCATCCACATTATGTATGTAGGTTGATTGAGTTCAAGGTCCCCATGTGGATCGAGCTCTACCAGTAAGCGCCGGAAGAAAACGTCTGCCTGAAGATGTGTAGGCGTTTAAAGTTATGACTCAACCCCCTGATTCAGGTCTTCAGCCACTGGAGCGCCTTACCTATCCTCTGGGCTGAGGACGGTGATCTTAGCCACTGGAAGCAAGCCACTTTTAATTTACATACTCACGGTCTGAGTCATAGGCTGTAATGTGGCGAGGAGAACGTGCATTTTGCAATGAGGCCGTCCCGGAGTCTGCCCTTGCAAGTGTCGTACAACGCAATCCTAGAACTAGCTTGATCGGGGTTTCACATGCTGGACATGAAAGACCCGACATGACCACCAACACACATGGATGAGAGATGTTACAAATCAATATCGTATGACCCGGCATGCCGGTTGCTCCGGCTTTGTCTCGAAGAGAAGGAAAAAGCGAAGAGAGAGGAGACATTGAGATTTTTGCCACTGGTTTTTCCGAGTCGATGCTGATTTCCGGCTTGATGGATAGTTTCGAGGGATATGTTGGGAATGAAAGGTAGGTGCCTAGCTATGGGCATATCGTGGCTAAAGAATGCCTAACGACATCAACCAGCCGAGTGTGTGATGATCTTGAAACTGTTATTGCCTGCATTCAACATTGAGATGCCGAGGGGATTTTGCTGTCACATAGTGTACAAAATGTTACACAGGTAGAAGAGAACATTTGAAATGAGACAAGTTGATAATCCTCATCGAGAGTGTCTACTATTCAGAGATGTCATTATTCACCATTTGGAATCGTACATACATATATGTCAAATCAATATCTAGAGATCGATCAATGCATCATATACATATGCACCAAGTAGATTCATGATGCACCGACAACGAAGTAAACACTGCAAGACAATACAAAATAATTGAGATATATGCTTCGTAACTTATTAACATTGGAAAGTAGAAGGCATCGAGAAGACCAAACAAGGACATGTGTCAATGGGGATTATATGACATGACATTAATGCATAAGGCGTTACCACAGTGATAAATCAAGAGTAATATGTGGTCAGCAGAATAACGCACAATGGATAGACACAAAAATCATAATGGTTCAGCGAGGAATAGCCGTTTCATAAATAACGTAATGCGACATTGAGACGAAATGAAAACAAAGGTATCATGCAATTACATAGTATATATTCAAGAATCAAGATTGATTACTCTTCCCTGCCTCAATCACTTATCAACACCCAAAGATGAAACCTTACCAGCAAATCTTGCACCAGCGCTACCTCTCTTTTGAAGTTTTTCTCGCTCCCTACTGTCCAGCGGGGCAAGGGCATGCGCCGCTGAATGTGACTCAGAAGTCGAGCTTCCTCGAATCAGGGGTAGCGAGGATAGCGTGTCGGTAGTTGATCTGCCGGAGCTCGGTGTATTATTATTACTTGTGGCGGTTGATGTTGATGATGGAAAGGAGCTTGACACGGTAGCCGTGCGTTGACTAATGTATAATTGTGCCGCTGGAGAAAGGAGTATGGGCGCGGGTTGTTGTGGGATCTCCGCCCCGTTTTGCACGAGAAGTTCGGCAATAGGGAAGGGGATGGCTTTGGGTGGTGGTTGTTTGGCTGTGCTCATGGGCGAGAATCCGGGTGAGGTAGAACCGGGGGTGGCTGGGTCTGCGGCGGCGAGGGCAAGGAAGACAGCATGCGTATTTCGTGATCGGTCTGTGGCATTGACATTGGCTCTCAATGCAATTCCATAGAGAACTCCTTGTATATCGTTCTTCTTGATTGAGGCCAACAGTGTCTCGTTAGGAGTAGTATAATGAGACAGTCCCGCCGCCAACGGTTGTACGTATGCGTGCTCACTGTACTTGGCAGTGATGAACTTCAAACGTTGTTCTCGGGTTGATTGTGCTTGAGGCTTCAAAGATTGATCCAAGGTCGCTTCCCAAACCATGTTACTGACCCTGTTTCCAACCTGCAATAGGATCTCAACAATGTCATTCGAGAACGAGTTCACATCCAATGTCAACGATCGAATCTTTGAGATATGGGTCCCCAAAGAACGATGGATACCACTGCACTCTATGCACAGCACAATTCCAAGGTTGATCGATACCCATTCAACCTTGAGCGTCGATCCGCAATCGGCACACCACTTGTTACCGTGGTCAGCATCCCGGATTGTCTGCAGTAGTTTGGCAGGGTTTTCTTCGTAGCTATTACTGTCGCTGCGAATATAGCTAGGTCGTGCACCCACAGTCGTTCGTCGATTGACACTGTTCGTATTTGACGATGCGGTAGTGGAGTAACCATGCTGCCCGGAATAGGAAGAGCTTTTGCCAGTCAAAATTGACCCGATGTCACGCCGGATGGAACTATTCTCGTTGTGTGTTGATGGTGGAGGCATGGATGGTGGCGCACTGCGCCCTTCAACGGCACTCTGCAAGGCGTTGTTGATAGCCGTTATCCAATTACTCATGTCCTCTTCGGAAGTTGCTTGGTATATCCGCTTGTACTGAGGAGTGATCACCTCAAAGCAGAAACGACGTTCTGCATTTCTAGCCTCCCGAACAGAGGCCATACGGAGGTCGATGGGCTCTATATGCAAATCTAGCCGTTGTTTCCAGTTGCTGTATTCAGAAAGTTTGCCTTGATCCAGTACGATCCAAAACCTAAGCACAATACACTTAGTAATTCTATCTACTGGTATCAGATATGAGGAAAACTTACTTATGCCATGCTTGTTTGTTGATACCCTTAGGATCAATATGCGAGCCGGGCCGCGACAAGGCCCAAAGCAAACCTTCCTTTCTTTGAGGACCTCCTTGTTTGTCAGAGCCAACTACCGACGAGTTATCCCGTTCCTCGAGATCGCGGATGCCTTTGAATCGATTTCCACCAGTCGAACTTGCGTTAGACAGCGAGCTAGTCAAACCGGCTGGACCGGGAGATTGAGCAGTTTGCGAAGAGATCGACGAAGCGTTACTATGCACGCTTCTGAGCTGCGAGCCAGTACTATCTGCTCGATTGAGCTCCGACTCTGGCTGCTGTGCATTATTCGCTGCACCGATTGCAGCTGTGGTACTCACAGTGTCTGGTTCCACATATGTCTTGCTGCTTTTCTCCAAAGCTCTTCTTTTCTCTTCCCTTTCTGTCCGCTTGAATTGGAACTCCTTATCAGCCTGATCAACTTCTCGCACCAATGCCTCTAGTTGCGGAAGCATATCCTCCACCTTCTTGGCTGTTGACAGATAATTTCTTGCTTGGGTCTCTGCATATTTCGTGAGATGTGAAAGGACTTCTTGTTCTTTTCGACCGCCATGAAGATCCTGCATGAAAGACGAGTAGTCGAACCGTTTTAGTTCAAAGTTTCGGCGTTTCGTCTGATACTTGGAATCGCTCTCAACGCGTTTCTTCTCCTTCAACGAATCTTGTCGTTGTCCCAAGTATCGACCAACATAGGCGTAGTAGTCTCTGCTTTCCTCATCAAAGTCTTTCTTCTTGGATTCCGCCTGTTTGATATCGTTCTGATATAGTTTTGACAATGGCTCAATAACCAATTTCTGGAGCTGAACTGCGTTGATTTGCTCGTATTTGAGAATCTCTCGCGCAATTCTCTCGAAATAATGCTCCATGGCGGGTTGAATAGCATTGGCGTTGGAGGCTGACGCATCGTTCAAGGCTGAAATGAATCCATTCACAGCATCGTTGCAGGCCAATTGCGCCATATGGGCCGCCTCGGCTTTCTTAAGCACTTTCTTGATTTTCGCTCGCATATTTCCTGTCTTTTGCTCCAAGGCTTTCATCGTAGCACGGAACAACGGACCATCTTCCACGGCGCTCATATCATCGCCTTGTCGTGACGGAAGGTCGACTTTGACTGGAGCGGGCATGTTGGCAACAGGCACGGCTGAAGACGATGATGGTGGAATAGGGGTCACCAACTCTCCAGGACTAACCGGCTGCGCTGTCGTACCCGTAGGGCCTTCTGTGTCACTCAAATGCGACAAAAATGACTGGCTTGACGGTATGCGATTGCGGGCAGGATACCCAATGTCCAAATTTGGCGGTGACATCAGTTGCGGACTTGATCCAGGGCGCATTGTATTTTGTACCCAGAATGTGATATTTGCCAAGGTGTTCAAGCGGTTAGTCCTTTGATCATAGTCGAGAAAACTGCAGCTGTTGCGCCAACCGCCGCCTTTGTCTTCTACTGCCTTGGGCGGTTTCCATTTCCAAGTCCAGTCAAACTGAACAGAGGGACTTCCGCTCGTTGAGAAATCTCCGACTAGTTGTACATTCGAGTTGTTCTGCAAGTTCGGATTCGCGTGAAATTCTCTTGTGATCAAATTGTCGAGTTCCTTGATGTTGGAAGCATGCGCAAACGTTAGGCCCATGAGATTTGTATCCGTAGTCTCTGGTAGAGAAGTTGCCACTCCGTTGATGTTGGAATTGAAAACCTGGCCCGACTGTGTCTGCCTGATGATGAATGTGAATTTGAAAGAAAGCTCGTCGTCGTTATTCAAACGAAGGAGGAAGGAAGGTGTTAATGTGGACTGCGGTGGGTCGGGATCCTGAGAAAGATACATTAAACCTAGAGCTTCAGACTGCCAATATCACATGTCACTATACCTGTACGTATTCAACCGGGCTGTCATCGCCAGTGTCGCGCGCGGCGACATATCTCGATGCCGGGAATGCATTTGGTGTAAGATGTAGCAGTGCCCGCCCCTGCGTATTGAGAACCGTTATATTTGCGATCGCAACTAAACAATAGTGCACGAGATGTGATTAGCACAAGGACAATTCGACTATCGCAATTCAGAAAAAAAAACTCACATCTATTCTGGTCCTTGAAGAACAGTGTCCCCGAATCATCGATTTTGCTTGAAACAGTTCCCATTTTCGCCAAATGTTCATGAAATGAGCGCGAAAGGTTGTGTCCTCTTTGACAAATGCGAACTGATAGACGTAACTTGATTGACTATCAACATCGAGCACCGAGCGTCGCAGTTTCGTGTAATCCGTACGAATGGTAGTTCTTTAAGTATCAAAACCGGGTCTCATTGCAAGGTGGTCTAGGTGTCGTGGTGGGCCAAAAAAGTTATATAGATCGGAGCTCGTGGTCGTTGTGTGTTCGCGATGAATCACAGAATCGAGAATCGCTAGTCGAGGAATGCAATATGTATTTAGTTGTTTGTTTGCCTTGCAGAGAGTGGCTTGGTTCGGAACTACACACAAGGACAAGGCGAACAAAAGAGGTTGTTGTCACGCAGTATAATGAAGGCTGCCTCAGAAAGAACACATGACGGAAGGCTCTGGCGGGAGACGGCGCTAGTTGCTCGTGGGGTTTGACTTGGACGCAAATTGAATGAGTAATTGATTCTTCGAGTACAGACGCAAATCAAGGAAAGTTGAGATGGTTGAAGAAGGAATGACAGTGAGCGAGTGAGCGAAGTGGTTGGTGGTCGTGGCTGGTGGTCGTGGTGGTTGTTCCAGTAAATGTCGGGTGGGGGATTTACGGCCCCATATTATTTACTCGCTCTACGTAGTCAAGGCTTAATTTCGCCTGCGCAATACTAGATTCGATCAACCTTATAGACTGTCTCAGTTGCCTGACTACTTCCACAGTGTCTATTTCTTTAAGTTCATTTCATTCTTTCTTTCAGCCGTCTTGAAAGCGTCGGTGCAAGAAGTATGAATAGAACAATCCGAACATTAGATCTTGTAGATCGCTTCTTAGCGTGTTTCATGCTGAATTGCCCGCAAAGTCTGCTCCGTATTTACCTCGAGTCCCCAAGTTGTAGAAAGAATATCGCATGATTAACCTGCTATTATTGACTCAATCCTGCTTCCAAAAACAATATTCAACGTGCCAGCACACATGTAGACAAAGGAAGCCAGCCAGTGATTTCGACCAAAACATACCGTGACCTCATGACAGAAGCGAAAACAGAGTCAGCTGGTCTTGAAACGCAACAGACCGAATTATACATAAAATAGAAATAAATCATCACAAGCCATCAAGGCAAGAAACAAAAATGGCGAATCATAATGGGAATCGTGGATATTATCATGCCTCAACGACTGTAGCCGAGGCCGGGGTATTGTTCGGAGCCTCTCTGTTCATGTCTTTATTATGAGGCGGCTTTTCACTTGATGTCGCCTTACTATGCCCGTCACCAGTTCCATCCGCCGCTTCGATCCAATTCCGGAATTTGCCTCTCACGTCCTTCAAATCACGCAAAGGATGTTTATCCGACGGTTCATGAGGCTGCCCCGAGCGCTCGAGCAAGTCCTCTTCATCGGAGCTAGAAAGCGACGAGGACGAGTCGTTCATTTGCTGCGTGTAAACCATGTTGCCTCGAGCGCGCTGTTTTTCAGCCCTTCGTTGTTCCTTGAGTCGGTTCATCCGCTCCTCGTCCTTTTGGCAGTCGAGCGTCGAAATGTGAAGACCAGGGAAGTTCTTGGACAAGTACTCGCGCAGAAGCGGGAGTTTTTCAGCATTCGGTCGGTATGTACCGCTATCATTATCGATAATCAATTCGTAAGCTGAACAGTCATCCTCGTTTTTACCGGTCTCGTCGGCATCCCCTGCTTCTGGTTCCATGCCGCTTGCACTGCTTCTCGGGCGGCTGCTGCTTATAGAAGATATAGATTCGCGAAGTCGACGGTGCTTTTTCTTGGGTCGCACAAAGAATTCGCCGGAAAATGCAATGTAGATGGAAACATCACTGTGCATAGTATGTTTACTGAGCATATCAATACCAAATTCCTTGCCGGTTTCTGTAAACCGAAGCTGGCCGTCCAGTGTGAGGACATAGGTGAAAATTCGACCACCACGACCGTGATCAACAAAGTCCAGGAAAAGCTCAGTCAGCTCTGTACACGGCTCGCAGAATATTCCGTTCATGGTACTGCGGTCGAAGTTGTAAATTCGAGCGTGTTGATGATGCAAGGCACGGTTCAAAATACGTCCCCTTAGACTGTGTGAAGTGAACATTCCAGCTACGAATGGCTTGAACTCGACATATCGATGATACAAATCGTCGGGTACGGGACCCTTCAGCTGAATTTCGATAGCTTGAAAACTGATATTGCCATGAGTAAATCGTTCTCTCATCATCCTGCATAGACTTACTTGTATCGAGTGGTCTTGCCCAGTGCATTTTCATTCTCCGCTGCACCAGAAGTCTTCAAGAGTCTCCCGATCAAAGGAGAAAAATGTTTGAACCAGTAAATCGGCCCAACCGTATATATATGCGCACCATTATTAGACTCTGTCCGTCCGAGACACTCAACACTGATGATAAGTTCTGCGTCCAAGTTTCGCGAGGTTGAGCAAGCCGCCACGACCGTCCTCACCATATAGGCTCGTTTGCTACCAGCGCGTTTCTTCAGATGATATGCGCGCTCCTTGATCTCTTCCCAGTCCTCTGTTATGCGATCAACAAACACATGCGCGTTTCCCAACCGGTCATCATGGTCCGCCGGATCCTCATCGTAGACACGGCACTTTAGGTGAAATCCGGATGCGGGGACATTCGCAACAATCCATTCAGCATTCCACACGGGGTTCACATCTCTCCTTACTGTGGGGGTCCGAAAGACGATGTTGGGGTCTTGTTTGTGTCGTTTCGGCAGATCGGTTCTTAGCTCTGCGCGCACAAAGGGGTCGGACGACAAGGTGCCAAAATCGGCAGCGGGCAGATTATTCGCACGATGAATGGTGAATTTCAGCGTATAGCCGGCCGGCGCATGCGGGAAGGGAGTATCATCGAAGCCTCCAGGCGGATTGTTTCCCTCAGCATTGTCGTGGTGGTCACTCGGCCTGAATGCGAGGGCTTTCTCGTGCGCCTTTTCTGTCTTCTCCACGAGCTTGGGACCGTAGCGTTCAGTCACATGTTGTCGTTGCACTTCTGGGGCGATCTCAGCACCCATGGTTTCTTTTCTTTTCTTCTGATACTGTGTCAAGCAGAGCTGTTGGTGGTCGTAGTCAAGAACGTTTGTAGAGTGGAGACGAGAAGCCGAGTAGAGATTGCGACAGATTTTCAGTGAAGTATGATGACGGTCAGCGAGGGCAGGATATCTAAGCAGTCAATGCATCAAGAAGATAGAAAGCACTGTCGGCCGTAGTAAATGCTACTTCTGCGATCTTTGTCAGGTAATCGACAGGGCCAACAGCAATATACACAAGGTAACTGATTGGGGGGGAGATGGTGGGCGATTCAGTTGAATCGGTTCGGCAAAACAGCAAAACAAGCTTTGCTTGGCACAAGAGGGGCAGGTGAGAGTCGTCGTTCAGACAGACCGTGAGAGACGATGACGACGCTGGTGGTCGATTCAGAGTGGGTAGAGAGAGAGAAAGAGGAAATTGATCACCAAGAGGCGGACTGTCTCCGGTATATGTACGTGTAGGAAGTACTCGGGGCTACTGCAGGACATCGTGCCGACACCCAGATTAAAATGGGATCATGGGATCATGGGGGACCTTAATGGATCTCTTTTGTTCTAAATTCAGACTCTCAGAGGGGCCAGCTGGTGACGTAGTGATGGCTGGATTGGCCAATCTCCGTAGTTTGTTTCTTCAATGAGCAATAGGCGTTTTCGTCTCATAGTCTATTAGTGTTATATTTGGTTATTTACTATTCCTGTATCTCAAACCCTATTGATTGATTGATTAATTAGTAGTTACAATGTACGGACTACCTTCTGAAGTTCTGAGGTCTCTGTCAAATGTCGATGTGGAAATGTGGATATGTGTGTCTCCAAGCCTCTAGGCAATGGCATACAAGTTCGAAAAAGCAAACACTAGTCTCGTTCTAGCAGTATTGGGTACATGTGATATGTGGCTGTGCCTAACCTAACTCCAGCCTGCTGCCTACACATTCCATGCACCGCCGTGGATCCGTGTGGCTGCGTCCGAACGCCTAAAATAACATCCTTTGATATGGTAACCTTTCTCCCCCTCAAACCTCGCGCTCATTTGCTGAATGCCCGAGGCAGGCGCTTTACGAGCCTCGGAACAAGAACTGCATGTCTTCGGGTGTCAATTTCTCCAACGCATCGCCCTGATCTTTGTTGATGGTGCCATTGATCATGTTGGCTTTCTTCTCCTGAAGAGCCACCATGCGAGATTCCACCGAGTCCTCAATACAAAGTCGAGTAATAACGCACGGGCGGCGTTGTCCAATTCGATGGCATCTGTCAGCACTCTGCCATTCAGCTGCGGGGTTCCACCATCTGCAACGAACGCTGGTTAGTACTTGATTCCGGACAAACAATAAGGAATGACTTACGGATCGACAATGAAGACACGAGATGCCTCTGTCAGGTTAAGGGCCACACCACCAGCCTTGAGAGACACCAAGAATACTTCGACATTGACATTCTTCATGAAGTGGTCGATGGAGTTCTGACGCTGTGCGGGAGTCATACTACCGTCGAGCATGACCGTGTTGAAACCGGCTCGGCGTAGACGCCATTCAACTAGTTGTAACATAGAGGTGAATTGTGAGAAGACGATCGACTTGTGTGTCTGTTTCTTGCTTCGCAGCTTGTAGAGATCGTATACGAGCATCTCAATCTTGGTAGATGACGTCCAATCCTCCATTCGGATACGATTGATGATCGAATTCTTCTTGACCACATCCTCCTCTTGCTCAATCTCGGGTTGTTCGAAATCAATTGACAAGGGGATGTGGCATCGAGGACAATCGACAACGGAATCGGCGTCGAAGGAACGCATATAGTCCTTCGCACACTGTCGACAGAATTCATGATGACACCGAGACCGAATCGGGCTTTCGGCAGGTTCATCACAAATGTTGCAAACCATCACATTTTGCCCACCTTCACCATGTTTCTTGAGAATCAGATCTGGATGATTCGCTACCTGCCGCATCTGCATGATCAAACCGAAAATGTTGGCGTAGTTGTTAAGCATGACACCACGGCTAACATAAGTGTCGAATTGTCGAGTAGTATTGGTCATGATACTGGTAGAGAAATCACGTTCAATCTCGCCAAAGAACTCATTGTGTATAATGACACTACACAACACAGATATCAGCTTCGTTTCTCTCATTATTACCGTCCAGAAGGTTAGGACTTACCGTTTGGGTGGGAGCTCCATCGACGATGTATGATCTCTTTTTAGGCGTCGAAGCATGATCCGATCCGTGATGAGACGAAGCTTGCGCAAGGCATCATGGCGGGCCTGCCCATGACTTTCCGTGACTAGAAATTGTTAGAATTGAACAGGAAGAGTAAGAGGAATATAAGCATACTTGGATTAAGAATCTCCTGGTTGAAGACCGAAACATGGCTGAATCCACTACAGAGATTTGTGAGATACTACGTGCGATCGTGAAGCGGATAATGTTTACCTGTGACGACAATGGGTGCATCTCTTCTCAGCATCTTGAGACCAGTGAAGCTCCTGACATTGGCACATTTTGCAAAAATAGCACGCAAATGGTCGAACTTCCAGGAACCGAAGAAGGGAGAAAAACTCGCCGATGCGATTTTGGACTGGAGTTCCAGAAAGGCACCATTTATACGTGGACTTTAATGCGAAGCATGCACGAGCAACACTCGTTGTACGTTGCTATTCGATATCAGTATAAATGTAGGAGTAATAGTGGAGTCTTCTAACCTTGATGCTGTGTGCTTCGTCTAGAATCAGACGGTGGAAATCTATCGAATGTATCACGCCTGCGAAGATGGTCAATGATTGATATTGTCAAATGTATAATAGACAGATACGTACTGTCTTCTTTCACGATGCCATCTTCTCGATTCCAACCTTTCATTTCCTTACGGTACATTGATTCCAACCCCGAGTCTAGTTACAGCCATTAGCAAGAAAGCAATGATATGACGAGTTAGTAACTCACATGAAATCATGATAACATCGTAACGAAGGAGGTCCGTCCTTTTCAGATGCTTCACCTTAGGATTCGAGTTGTGATAGACGAGCACCTTTAACTTGCCATCGGTGTATTCCTGTGACGAGTTAGAATAAATTGCTGCGTCGCAATCGGTCTACTTACGTTGATTTCCGACTGCCATTGCATCAATGCAACAGGAGGTACGACAACTAAAGACGGCTTTCCCACGGGGTAGTCAGACATGAGCAAGGACACAGCCTGAATGGTCTTTCCCATTCCCATTTCATCGCCCAACAATCCTCCTTTGTATTGGGTTTTCTCTTGCTGCATCATCCAGTTTAGGCCTTCCAACTGGAACGACTTGAGCATGCGACTAATACCCGCTGGTTGTTCGGCCTGTTGAGGAACGATCGCTGGCATATCTTCCAGCTCCTTCCACATATTGATAATCAATGGGTGCTGTTTCTCAAGCTTTCTACGTTCTTTCGCTGCCTGCTATCAGTCAGTAACACAAACTAATCACATTACAAATGATCATCTCATACCCGACGACCCATATGGTAAGGGAGTGCTGGCTCGGGTGCTCTTTGACGTCGAGATGCAGCCGGAGCTCGACCACGGCGTGTTGTATTAGAATTTCGAGCTCGACGAGTCGTTGCCGGCGCAATTTCTGGACCTTCCTCTTCGACTTCAGGGGAAGCCGCGTCCGCCTCACTCGCATTATCGTCAGATGGAGAATAGGCAAAGTCATCTGCATCGTCCGTATCATCGCCGTCGTCTATCATGGGCAAATCACCGTCATCTTTGATCTGTGATTTTGGGCGAGAGCGTAAGGAGCGTCGTCGGCTAGGCTTAGGAGACATTTGCTCTTCCAAGTCAGGCCACAGTTCATCGTCGGAATCTTCGGCCATAGTAGCTGCTATGACATCTTCCACGTCGAAAGCATTTCGTTGGCGCTTGGCATCACTTCCTCCATATTCTTCAAGTTGTAGTTCACGAGCCAATGCCGCATCCGATGATTCAGTAGCGAGCATTTGAGAGGCACTTCTCTTTCCTCTAGTCGAGCTTGTAGATGTAGACGAAGGAAGAGCAAAAGTACTGGCACGAAGCTGCTGGAGTCTTGTCGAGGCACTGACCCTCTTCCTTGTTTTTCCACCATTGTTATCAGATGCTGGTGGCGAAACGGCGACGCTGGTAGCCGGGGTATCAAGAATGCTATCCTCTCGCGAGGCTGAGTCGACGGACGGCGGCGACAGTGACGAGGCAGTCGAAGCTGAATCCTTCGTCCTGACTGCTGGAACGGCAACCTCGATCATGAAGGACGACGTTCTTGTAGAGCGACGAGTTGGTTTGGGAGTAGGATTCGGGGCGGATGCAGCGATGGACTCGTCATTTTCTGGGGCTTGAGTGGCAGATGCACCACGAGCAAGCCTGGTAGAACTGCGTCTGGTCGGCATTGTAACGATTGGTGGCCTCGCCAGAGTGTCTAGAGAAATGAAGCATTAGTGACTGTTTGGTCTTGATTGCACGGAATCGCAGCCTTACCAGACGAACGATGGACAACTCGTCAGATCTGACACCTTTGCAGATGGCTGTTGTCCAATACTGATAGCAACGCCGGTTGTGCTGGCTGTTTCAGGCGTCGTGTCAGCCTGGTCGAGGACAGAGAGAAAGGGACAGTCAATGATAAAATGGATGGAAGGAAAGAGCGATGGACTGACTACCAGAGCAAATCGTCTGATTGGCTGCTCGCTACCCGTTCACCAGCGGAAGGAGCACTCTCGTTGGTGGGCCAGTGGTTGCCTGGAGCGCCCCTTATCCACACCGGGGTCGCGATAAAAAAGTGTAACAGAAAGCGCGATCCCTATCGATCGCAATCTGAGAAAGAACCAAGCTCAGACGATCTCTCAGCAAGAAAGAAATTGTCCTTTTTCTCTTGCCACCTCCTTGAAAGAGACTAAGAGTCGTCCTGAAGACAAAGAGCCCACTCAGCTCTCAGGAACACCTCGGCTGTCGCATGCCGATCGAGTTTTTTTCGCTTTTCTTCCTTCCTTGAATGCGCCTTGTGAGGTGACTGAACCCCACTTCCGGTCGATTCTCGCGTTAAGTGGAACGCGAAAGTGTCACGAGTTCCTGTGACCTCCGGCTGCTCAGTACCACACTCAGCCCATCGTCGTTGAGAGTCTTCAGTGAATTATCAGATCAGTTTATCTCAAAGATCGAGGTCAAAATGTGGGTTGCTGGCATTTTGATGCACACTGGTCATTATATTGGTGATGAGATGAATGCTGACACTTATTTCAGGTCTAACAGGCCTAATCGGCGCCAAAATGGCAATCAGATAAGGGGACCGTGAGTTATAAATGACCGTCTGAAATATCTTCGAACTAAATGAGGTTGACTAACTTCACCATCCAGACATTCGGCCCTTACTGACTTTCTGGCGGTAAGCATTTGTTTATTTCAACATTCCCTCATTTTATGTTCATTTTGATAGATTTGACGCACTCCAAAAGCATTGTTACAGGCGTGTACTAATCTGATACCAGTCAAACAACATTTCTGCGGCTCAAATTCAAAATGATTATCAAGAGCGTCTTCGTCAGGCAGAACGTGAAGCCGAACGTGAGCGGAGAGAAAATGGCCAAGCCGAAGAACAGTATGAGGATGAGACGACTGCCGAGTCACCCGAGGAGAAAAAGAAAAGGAAACGAAAAGAGGCTGCTACCTTAGCGAAGATCAAGCAGAGCAAAGAGTTTGCCCGTCGCAAGGCTCGCAAGGGTGAGGACTCTGATGACGATGAAATCGCTCGCGACATGATGTATCAAAAGTCAAAGCCACTACCTGGACAGTTGGACAACTGCGAGGTTTGCGAAAAGAGATTCACCGTCACACCTTACAGCAAAACTGGCCCGAATGGGGGTCTTCTTTGCGCTAAGTGCTCCAAAGAACTGGCCAAGGACGAGAAAAAGGCAAAACCGAAGAAGACTGCTCCTAAGACTGGCCGCCGTCAGAACCAAAGCAAACTGCTTGATGGTATTGCTCAGCACGGCGCTTCGACTCTGGTCGAAATGTGCACAAAGGTATGCCGATTTTGAAGACTCTTGGTAGAGGCTATTGTGGCTAATCAAGATGTACAGAAAGTTGCGGACAACATCAATGATGTGGAAGAGTTTGGTGACTTGCCTCCACAGCTACTCCATCGTTTGAGTCAGATTCTATCCAAGAGACGAGTGCTCACTCCTCGAACGCTTCAACTGTTTCTACGTTCAGATTTCGATGCAATCGATATCTACGATTGTGGAAGTGAGTACCTATAATTCTTTCTGGTATCTTCTCTAACGCCAGCTAACATAATTCAGAACTTGAGACGGACGATTTTGAGAAGATTTTTGCCCTCATGCCGCATCTTGTGCATGTAAATCTGCGCTTTGCAGGTCAAATGAAAGACAAAGTAATAGAGTACATGATCGACCGTCAGCTCAAGATCAAGCATTTGCAGCTTGATGCCGCTAATCTTGTTTCTGAAGGTTGCTGGCGACAGCTGTTTATGAAACTCGGCCCTCAACTGGAAGGGTTGAAACTCTCGAATCTTGACTCTTCTTTTGATGATGAGACTGTCGTGGCCCTCAGCAGACAGTGTCCGAACCTTCGTCGGTTGAAACTGAATCATTGCTGGAAAATCGGAGATGGAGCACTTGCCGCCTTAGGAAACCTGACCAACCTTGAGCACCTCTCGATCAATCTACTGCAAGATGTACAACAAATCAACGTCGTCAGTCTTGTCGACAAGCTCGGACCCAAGCTGCGCACTCTGTCTTTACAAGCCTTTCATGATTGCGATGATGCGCTGCTAGAAACGATACACACTCGCTGTGCTCGGCTTGAGAAGTTACGACTATCTGATAATGCAGTCTGGACCGACAAAGGGTTTGTCAATCTCTTTACGGGATGGTCAAACCCGCCTCTGAAGTTTGCTGACTTATCGTCCACTCGGGATATCGACAACTCCAACCCGAATGGACCGGAAGATCCTATTGGGCTTGCGTCACAGGGCTTCATAGCTCTGATGGGACATTCAGGATCGAAGCTGGAAAAGATGAACATCAGCTCCTGCCGGCATATTTCTCGTGATGCCTTTGAGAAGGTGTTTGCAGACGATCGGACATATCCCGCGCTCAAAGAGTTAGATATTTCCTTCCAAACAGTTATGAACGACTTCATCGTGACATCGATCTTCAAGTGCTGTCCCGCGTTGCAGAAATTGACGGCATTTGCTTGTTTCAATGTCGTCGATGTCCGTGTCCCAGCAGGCGTGGCGTTGATTGGCGGTCTTCGAGCCCAGGATTCGATTGTCGTCGAGGGAGATTTTTAACATTACTCTTGTCGATCGGAAAGTGAAAATTTGAAGTTGCTGGAGCCATAATTGCTTTCTATCTTTCGCATCCTTTTTTTTCTAATGGCTAGCCAGCCGCTGGGCTCGTCTTGCTTTTTCCCCTTAGATACCAAATGAAATGTTCTAGGCCCTGATGATTGTGAGACAGAACGAATATATGTTTCTTTTCTCATTCGCAATTTCAGGAATCGCCGCGAGTTGAGAATTGTGGTCACCACCTAGGTACGTAAGCAAGAATGTTAAGTACCTACTCCGTACCCAACATTCCAAGCAACACCCGTGTGCTGGCATAAAAATGTCAGGAATGTGACGTGGTACCAGACACATACACATGCAGTTCATCAAAATACTAACTACGTATATAGTACACAAACAATTAGACTAGACCAGTCGATTAAGTAGGTACCAGATACGACCTGTCGAAGTCGAGGCTGGTCACTATCGATGCCACCAAACATGTGATTTGTACGAGCCAAGCCCAATTAATCAACTGACACATGGATTGTTCTTTTCATTTTGCGTGACACAGATTGCAAAAATTGAGCTAAATGCAAGACATATGATGCCATGATCATCCACCTACACATAGAAAGATAAAAAACAGCGTAAAGGGCTGAAAGTCCAAAGTGGTCTTGCATGTGTCAGCGGCGACTCATCGCTGATTATTGTCTTAGGCTGTTGTCTTAGGGCTCCACTTGGTCCTTAAAAGTTAAAGCTAACATGCTAACATTCTTTCCCTAGTTAGTTGGTTGAGTTACTTGAGTCAGCACTGCCCAGCTTCGGTAAGAGTGCTCCGTGATTTATTACGGAGTCCAGATCTTTCTTTTTCCCGCCATGGCAATTGGCAAAAGGTGAAATGGTTAGTATTCAGCATGTTTAATTGAATAGGCGACTACTGTATCACTACTACATTGTTGTATGTTGATGCACATTTATCAATATACGTACACAGCTTGGAAGATCAAGTCGATCGCATAGAATAACTATCGAAAGACCCAAACTCTAAGGAGACTTCCCCTGATTCAGATCTGCGTACTGTACTTACCATACAAAGTCAGCTATCGCCGCATAGAAATAGCATACATGCGTCACAGACGGTATCCCTGCTTGGGCGATGAGACAAGCCAGGCCCAATCAACGCCGTCGCTGCCGCCACAGTCACAATAATGTGGTCTATATACTCCGTTCAGCAGGGTTTTTTGGCAGCCACTTACCACTCTGTGTAGCGCTAGGAAGGGACTATCTTTTTTTTTTGCTTCTTATTTTCGAGAGGTACACATTCAATCTAAATCTTTATATAAGAGTAAGATCACTTTGAGCAGCGATTTAGTGCTTACGAAGGACGCAGAACTCAAAGCCAGGAATTACTGCCGCTAAATTTGGAGTCGATCGGTATGTATCTCACTACTGATATACCCTGTGGGCCAGTAACAGTCTAATCGATCGATCAGTCAAGTCAATTTCCTTTTCATTAAAGCTGTAACTCCTGTAGCAACCGGAGAGTCAGTTACCTGATGTATGTCGAAAGTAAGCGGTCAAGCCGATATACTTATTCATTAACTACTCATAAAAAAAGAATTAAACAAATAAACACTGAACAGCATTCTCCAGGTCTGGCCGGAAACGGAGGGTTCTCGGCGGCATAAACATCGCCCACTGCCCAGTAGGGGCATGCCAGGAGGACCACTGCGGCGCTAAACACTTCACGAAAACATCCAACCATCCATCCACTCGCCCATCGATACTTTCTTTCCTTCCTCTGTTTTTCTCACACCTCGAACAATTCATTCGGCTTTTGTTTCGTACGCACTTCTTTTTTCTTTCTTTTCTGTTTCTATTATATCGTCTCTGCAACTTGTTCGACCACTTAATAATATTAATACTCGGGCTCGGCTCGGCCACAGCCTTCCGTGATTGCCAATTAATTCCTTTGCTGTGACTGCCCCAGCCCGCCATACGTTGTTTCAGCAACAATCAATCGACGTCTGCACGGCCCCTCGAAATACAAGTCCTTCTGCTCACACTTAGGTCTTCGAGAGAAAAGAGATCAACCGTCAAAGACTTATCTTTTATACTCTCGACCTCGCCCTGAAAGCTTTATCCACCTCGCTCCGCGTCTTCCTTGCAGCGGTTTGGCACCAGGCACGAGTCGGGCCTTCTGTGTGTCAGCAAGACAGTCGACAATACCGTCTCCATGCCGATCAAGCTCCCCAAGGGCTTCGCACGACGAAAGTCGTCTGGCAATGTTCTCGATGAGGTCGAACAGGCACCTGAATCCTCGTTTCGGGTATTCGAGCGTCCAAACGGGTTAAACAAGGGCAAGACCTTTGCCAGTGGTGAGGGCCGATACTACCGTCCTGCAACTGCGGAATCAGATAATATATTCGCCGGAATCGAAAAGCCTGTTCCCCATAATAGGTATGTCCCAGTGGATGACGATCTGTGGTTAAGGTGTTCCGTTTGCTGATTGACTTTTGCTAGAGCTAGTGGTGGAACCAATAACTCGGCATCCACAGGTCTCTATGACAGCTCGTCTTCTGCTCGATATAGTTCATCTTCAACTCTGCCTTCTTCCACCGACGTTCCTGTACATAACGATCTTTCTCGAGGCGTTCATGACTTGCCTGTACCACCGGTGCCAGAGTCTCCTTCCGTGTTCTCTTTGCGTGCCGCCGGCCGTACGTTCTCATTCGGGACGAGACCACGGGCATCTACACCCATATCACATCAGCAACTCCGCCAGCAGACGACCGTGTCTCCATCGACCACCAGAGACCGAGCGACGACAGCAAGCTCGGCCAGCACTGCCATCCCCCCCAAATTGTTGGATTCAGATCTGAGTATAGGCGGACCGGCGGATGAGGATGATGGATTCGGTAGCATGTTTGAGAACTTTGGCAAGCGGAAAAGCGCCATCTTGCTGGATTCTTCAAAAATGGTATTGTCACCTACTCGGCCATTAAATCATCCGTTCTATTCTAACGATATGCAGACCGATGTTCAATTGAACGACCGTCCAACTCCCAATCAGAACGAACGAGGCGTCCCATTAGCTCCCATAATCACAGACAGGCGGCAGGCGGTTGAGCCATCGCCTTTATCATGGGATAGTCAGACATCTACCAATGCACTGATGCACGATGACAACGCTCAACATGAAGAACGAACAGCAACCTTAGCACCATCGCAATCTATGACCTCCGCCAAATCTGCAGCCCCCGAATCACCTGATAGCTACGATTCTGACGATTCGCCTTCATTTATAGCTAACAACGATGACGCCGAGATTGTTCGCCAATCTATACTGCTGTCTACTCGAAGCCCACAACCACCTGCCTCAACCAGCCCACATCCTAATACAAACGAAGAAACACCGCTTTTCGAGAGTGACGAGATCACGTCTAGCGCACAACTGGCTTCGAAATACGAAGATCATGTTGCCTCGACACCTAATACCCAAAACAAGGTCATGACGCCTGCCCAATTCGAACGTTACCGTCAACAGAGAGAAATGACTCGTAGACTCAGCACCACATCAAAGAGCGACAACTCCGAAACTGGAAATGATTACGAGGACGATGAAGAAGATGAAGACGAAGCGGAGAAGACCCGGGAAGCTGCACGACAACGCCGCAAGCAAGAGGCTCACTTGTCCGTCTACCGTCAGCAGATGATGAAGGTTATCGGACAACAGGCTCCTCACCAATCAAGTGGTTCTCTAAGCGGCTCTCAAACACTACGCCCAATCTCCGAACAGGGCAGTATTAGCACGCCAAACTTGCTCTCGCGTTCGTCGATGCTCGGTTTACCCACAATTTCACAGGAAGGCGGTAAGAGTGATGGTGAGGATGACGATGATGTGCCTCTGGCAATATTGGCTGCACACGGATTCCCCAACAAAAACCGGCCGCCTACTCGATTGAATACGTCAAGCTCTAATCCCAATCTCCGTGTATCATATTCTGGATCTCCTGGTCCTTCCACCACCGACAACGCGTCAGATGCCCGGGTCAGCTTACCTGTGTTTGCCCGTAACCTACCTCGAGATCCCTACTTTGGAGCCGGTCTTGTAAATCCTTCTCATAGGGAGAGTTTGGCAATGGGTGGTGGAGCGCCTGCTTTAGGATCCTCGCCATCTTCAACCTCCCTGCCGCCCGGTGGTCTTGTTGGTGTCATTGCAAACGAGGAACGAGCTCGAGCGATGCGCAGAGGAAGTCCTAATGCCCAAGCTCAAGCTCAAGCTGCAGGAGGAATTCCTCGTCCATATTCCGTTGCTAATATGGCTCAGATGAATGCCCCAGGTCCTTGGAACGGACCGACAGGTCTACCTCAATATCAGCAACCTCAGGTGATGACGCCAGGGGAACAGGCACAACTTCAGATTTCTCAGCAAATGACGGAGATTATGCAAGTGCAGGTACAGATGATGCAGCAGATGATGCAAATGCAGGGTGTTTCGCCTGGACAACAACCACCGCAGATGAATCCTAACTTCCTGTCCGCCCTTGGTCAACCTGCCAACACAGCCCAACGACCACTATCAATGGCATCGTCCTTTCACCTGCCCCCTAACCCGCCCCAAGTTGATCAACGCACCTTGAGCATGTTGGATCCCAATATGTCCCGATGGAACCTCAATCGACCAGCCTCAATTCACCCCGACGCAATGGGACGCCCTATGACACCGCAAGGTGGCCATGGATATGCCCCATCCATAGCTCCTTCGGAGCGCAGCAATATTGGAATGGCTTCTCGATACCGGCCAGTTTCCATGGCTGTCCAAGAGCAACAAGTGCCCCGATCATCAACGTTTACATCATCTCTCAAGCCTTGGAACAATGAGAACCCGCGACCAGCCTCCGTTTCTCCCAGTCACTTGCAGCCTGGGGACCGCAAATCAACCTCATTGGCCACTGTGACCATTCGACCTGTTGGTGGTCCCAGCAGAGATTCTATTTCTGGAAAACAGAATGTCAAGAATGCGGTTCCAGACGAGGATGAGGATGAAGCCTGGGCAGACCTGATGAAGAAGCGCGAGAAGAAGAAGAGCAGTTGGAAGTTGAAAAAGGAAAACTCGGCTTTGGGCGATCTTTTACACATGGTCCATTAAACAGTCACATCAAACCTTTGATGATCTTCGACGCACACGATAACGATGATTTTTGAACTTCGACTATTATATTATACATCTTCTTATACCTCCATGGTTTGGCATACGATTCTCATCAGAGAAATTCTTCTCTATTTTACTTATCCTCTTATCCAAGGATGATTTCATCTCAGATCATTCTCTCTCTTATGTATAATTCTTCATCTTCATTATAAAAACCATGTTACATCGCGATTTTTCTTGTTCGAAGGAGTTGAGCAGGTCATTCGGGTCATGATTTTCTTGTTTTATGAATCAAACATTTTGCCTTCCTTCTTCTTTCAGGATAATGAAAATGATAATTTATCAGACAAAATATGCACAAAGAGTCCTTTCTTTAATTTCGGTCTTTGTTACAAGCAAAAACTCGTCGTAGAAGTAGAAAATAAGCAAACATGATTGGCCGGGAGTCACGTGTCGATACTGACGGTTCCGCTGCAGACAACTTTTCCGCCCGAGTATGATCACCGGAGATCTCCAGTATCTTCATACATTTTGGACTGCTGCATTTCGAAACATTTTGACCATCTCGACGCTTTATATTATAATATACATACTATCTTTGTTGGATACCGCCGTCAAATTCTTAATATAACTCTCTATTACCGGCGAAAGTCGAAGGAACCACGCCTCTTGGACGGGCATTCCAAGCGATTTTTATTTGTTATATTTGTCTATCGAGTCGCCGGTTGATTGGATAGAAGGATAATATCGTCAAGATGAACGCTCCAGATAGGTGGGTTTGGTCGTTCTGTTTGTTCTGTTCTGTCATGATGCCCTGATGGCTCCTGCGTTGTTCTCGTTGTTTGTCTGCGAAGGCACCTTCCTAGATTGTCATGTCTCCTCTTCTCACCTCCATGTCTCTGTCTCTATCCCCTCTCATCTTCCAGGCCTTTAGTCACCCCTCACTCAGCCCTGCCTCCTCCTAGCCTCTCTTCCTATTCTGTTACTTCCACCTTACTACATTCCCCTTCATCCGATCTAATGACCGATATGCCGTGGACCAAAAACGGCGAAAGCGCTGCTGCTTCCTGGAACGGAAACCGCTATCGAGATGCCTCTGCTCCCCCGCCTGCTGTGAATGTGCCTAGAAAGTATTTTACTCCCGCCTCTTGTCTCGTTTCTTATTTTGTTTGCTTGGGTCCAGAGAGGGAGAGAGAGATGTCATTTCGTGTTGTCATATAAAGCAGTTACTTTTTGGGGCTCTAGTATGCTGACATCATCTGCGTGTACAGAACAGAGGCCTTTATTCTAGGAGAAGGAGAAAAGAAAATCGAAGAAAAGGCAGATACACGTATGTATCCACTCGTCCTTACATTGACTATCTTCATGACTAATATGAGGACAGGAACTCCATCCACATCTATATTCATTATTAATAAAGAAGACCACTCTGTGGGCAACCTCCTCCGTGGCCGTCTTCTTCAAAATCGCCATGTTACATTCGCTGCTTACAAAGTATGCTTGTCCTATCCTTTTCTGATGTGGAGTCGAGAGGCTAACGATAAAAGATCCCACATCCTCTCGTACACAAACTCGAGCTTCGTGTACAAACCGACGGCGAAATTACGCCCAAGGATGCTTTGATTGCTGCTTGTCATGACACTGTCCGAGATTTGGGTACAATATCTCGAGAGTTTACCAAGGAGTTTGAGTTGAGGAAGATGGTGGGAGCTTCTCAGCACCAGAATGGGACTCAGGATGGCCTTTAAAAAGTGGCGTTGCTTGAGAATATATTTTCATGATCTAGGCGTTTGTTTAGGATGGGTTAATTACAATCAATGACTGGCTTTGAAAGTTCTATCATACCTTTTCCACTTGTGCACATGGGCAGTCTTCTCGTGTTGCATCCGTTTATAAAGCTCAATGTTCAAGCAAACATCTTGCAGACATCGCTCAACATTGAAGAGTGGGGAAATTAGGTCATCTGCATAGTTTATTATTTGAAATAGATAATTTACTCAAATATAACCATCTCGCAACATACATTACCTAAAAACAATAGTTGAGCTCAAGAAGAAGCTGCGTGTTGACTTGGGCACCGGTTGTGGCTAGCGCGTGTTGGACTGTGGCTGCGGAGTTTGCCATCGTCCTGCGTTCTGTCAGGTTCCAGTCTCAGTTTCCCCCCTCCTCGGGACAGCCGCCGTCATTGTTTCTAACCTCCAAAACAGCTTCGAGTCTAGCATGTCTGCGTTGCCTCGCGTGCTTGTGCTATATTGTCTGATCTTTGCATGATTTCCTTTTTCAGTTTCATGTTCATATTATCTGTATAAATGTATTCTGCCTCGAATTCGTTCCTTGGCGGCGCAAACAGCGCTCGCCAGCAGCAACAGGCATCACCATTCCAGCAACAGCAGCAGCAACCAGCTGGATTCCCTCAGCATGGTCTAGCTCCCCAACCCACAGGTTTCCCTGGTGGTCAACAACTTCAACCTCAGTTCACCGGCTTCCCAGGCGCTCCTAATCCTACAGGCTTTCAACAACCGTACGGCCAACCATCGCTCCAACCGGCCCAGCAGCAGCAACCGCAATTGCAGCCCCAATTCACCGGATTCCCAGGCGCAGCTCCTCAGAGCCAGTTCACTCCGAGTCAGCCATCGCAAGCTCCGCAGCAACAGAATGCAGCTCCTCAACAATTTCCCAGTGCATCTGCAGCTCCCCCCACGATCGCCGTTCACAAGACATCGGCGCAGATGGCGCAATCGTTCATTCAGGACAACTCGTCTTCCCGACCGACTCCGCCGCCCAAATCAGCACCCAGAATGCCGAATATGAGGCTTTCGTTCATCACCGCTGAGGATCAAGCCAAGTTCGAGCAGCTGTTCAAAGCCGCGGCTGGGGATGATGTGACTCTAGACGGTAGGTGCTTTCGTTGACGTGGGGTTTGGTGGGCTTCTTTCGCTGATACTTGGGTAGGGGACAAAGCTAGAGATATTCTATTGCGCTCACGGCTACCTGGGCAGGATCTATCTAAGATTTGGTAAGAAGTTCTTTGATGAAGGTCTCATGGCTTATTAGACTAACATCTTCTCCAGGGTTTTGTCAGATACTAACAAGACCGGCCAACTGTTCTTCCCCGAGCTCGCATTAGCTCTGGTTAGTAGAAATTCGAACTGATTTGAGCATTATTGGATGCTGACAACTCATAGTACCTCTGCAACTTGAGGTTGACCGGCAAGGAGATTCCCACGTCTCTACCCGAGAAAATCGCCAATGAAGTTTCGTCAATGGTCGACATCATTTCATTCGGCGTCCCGGATACTCAGTCAAGCGCGCCACAGACCAATGCTCCCAAGTTCGACGCTCCTCTTATGCAGAACTCTGCGGCCCCTCCGGCTCCAAAACAGCCCACCCCACAACAGCCGTCGAACACGCAGCTCTTGAATCAGCTTACCGCTCAACCTACTGGATTCTATAACCAAGCGACTGGTTTCCAGCCGCAAGGCCTAGCACCACAGCCCACTGGATTTCCGGGCCAGTCGCAGCCTGTCCAACCCCAAGCAACCGGCTTTCTCAGCAATCCGCAAGCGACTGGATACAATGGCCCACGCCCTCCTATGCCACCTATGCCAACTGGCTTCGCTTCCCATTTGTCCCCTTCTCAGACCGGAATGGCCCCGTTGGCTGCTCAACCGACCGGTGTTCCTGGCCAGTGGGGATTTGTTAACACGCCTGCAACTGGGTTGCCGAATATTGACGCTCTCAAGCAACAACTCATGCCACAGCCTGGCCGCGAAGGAGGCTTCAGTACGACTGGTCTCTCGGGCAATGCGAACATTCCATGGGCTGTCACCAAGGAGGAGAAGAAAATATACGACCAGCTGTTTCGCGCCTGGGATGGTATGAATAAGGGGTTTATTGGTGGCGCAACCGCTATCGAGATCATGGGTCAGAGTGGCTTGCCAACTTCGGATCTAGAACGCATTTGGACGCTGGTCGACTCCAACGACAAAGGAAAGATCAACCAGGACGAGTTCTGCGTTGCTATGCATTTGATTTACAGAAGACTTAACGGTTATCCTATCCCTACGCGCTTGCCACCGGAGTTGGTTCCGCCATCGACAAGGAACTTGAACGACTCGATTGGTACGGTCAAATCTCTGCTTTCTCAGGATGCTGAAGCCCGCAAGACAAGTGGCGCTTTCCTTCAGCCCCAGAAAACAGGTGTTAGCTACTTGAAAGATCACTCTTTTCGAGGCGGCGCAACATCCCCCGGTGCAGCAGGGCGTCGTGATGCCACCAGGTACCAGAACAGAGACGAAGTTGGCTATCGCTCCAGCGCTCGTCGTAGGGTTGGCAATGGTGGTAGGACGCCTTCTCCAGCTGCTTCATCTCAGGTTTCGGAAAGATCAGACGAGGAGTTGAGTGTTGATCAGCTGAAGAAGAAGCTTCGCGAAACGAAGATTATGCTGGATGCCGTCGATTTCAGAGATCAAAACCAGGCAGAAGAAGATGATGCCATGGACCGCAGAGACAGACGTGAGGCAGAGTCTTTGATGGATCGCATTCGTCGTGTCCAAGATGATATTGACACCGATCCCAAGTCTGCTTTCCGTGGTGTGGACTCCGGGGCAGAGCGTCGTTCTTTACGCCGTCAGCTCCAGTCGTACCAAGACAAGATTCCAGAAATTGCCTCTAACGTGCGCAAGGTCGAGAGAGCTATTGCCGAAGCTAGACTTGAGCTTTTCCGCTTGCGCGATGCCAAAGCCCACCCTAACAGTGCCTTGAATATTATTGGTACCGGTCCAGGAGGCGCGATAACCGAAGCCGACAGAATCAAAGCTCGTGCTAGGGCTCGAATGCAGGCACGTGCCGCCGAGTTGGCCGGTCGTCCTGTTCCGACCTCGTCGGATGATGAGGGTGCAGCTACCCGCCGACTTGAAGAGGAGAACGTGAAGATTAAAGCCGAGCGTGAGCGTAATGAGGCCATGACTAAAGACGTCGAGGAAAGTGTCAGAGAATTCTCTCAGAGCCTTGAGGATAGTCTCAAGGAGGGCACCGAGAACTCTACTCGTGAACATGAGAGGCGCCGATGGGAAGAGGCTTTGGGAGTGGAAGATACGATCCGAGACTTTATCTACGACTTACAGCGTGGTAGCCGAACAGCTAAGATTCGCAAGGAGGACCAGGCTCGTTCTGTATCCAGGGAGCCGCCATCGGCGACAAGATCTGAGCTGCCGTCACGACCCGCTCCGAGCTCGACAGATTCGTCTGCATCCCTCGCTGGTCAAACTCACGAGGAACGTGTGGCTTCTGCAAGGGAGCGTGCACAAAGACGTATTGCCGAGCGTATGGCTGCAGCTGGTCTCAAGCCCAGCACCGATTCTGGCGACACTCTACTTCAGCGCCAAGAGCGTGAAAGAAAGGAACGTGAAGAGAGGTTGAAGAAGGCGGAGGAAGAAGATGCCAAACGGGAGCAAGAAAGGCAACGCCGTCTCGCTGATGAACGTACGCCTGCACCCGCTGCTGCTAAGGCCGCTGGCAAGAAACCTCCTCCAGCGCCTCCCTCACGCAAGGGTCGACCGGACAGTCAAGTTGAGTCAAGAGCTGCCGAAGAAACAGCAAAGGCAGAAGAGACGGCAATCAAGGAACAAGCGATACGGGAGGAGCAAGAGGCACAGGAAGCTGAAACAAAGCAACTTGAGTAAGTTTTTACCATACGAGGCACTGAATTACAATAAGCGATGTATTCTAACTTGGAAATAGGGAGGAAACTCGTCGACAAGAAGAGGAGCTACAGAAGGAACGTGAAGCTCATGAAGCACGCCTTCGCGCCCTTGAAGAGCAGGTCCGTGCCGGTAAACTCAAGAAGCAGGAAGAGAAGAAACGCAAGCAGGCCGCAGAGCGAGAGGCAAAGGAGAAGGAAGCCAGACTTGCGGCGCAAAGAGCTGAGCTGGAGGCAGCGAAGGAGCGTGAACGCCAACTACAACGTGAACTCGAGAATCTCGATGAGAGCTCTTCTGACGAGGAGGGTCCTGTTGATATCAGCACTCCTGCCGCTCCCGTATACTCTCCGCCACCAGTATCTGTGACTCCAGCCAAAGCTGCTGAAGTCCAGCCCACGCCACCAGTCAACGGGTCACCCTCCAGTAGCCGTAGTGTCGGTGCCGCCGAGTCAAAGAATCCATTCTTCCGACAGCTCAACCAACCCACTGAGGCTCAAGCAGCTGCAGCCATCTCCCCTCCTTCGGCAGAGCCAGCTGCAATCACTCCCTCCTCAGAAGGGCAGTCTACAAACCCATTCTTCAGGCTCCAGCAGCAGCAACAGGAGGCCAGCACAAAAGTTGCATCTGGCCCAGCAGCCATCCCCGGTCCTCTTGAACGCAAGCCTCGCGCACGTCCCGAACAAGACGATGACTGGTCTGCTGCTGGATCTGACAATGAATCATCCGACGATGAGGATGACGATCGTGTAGGAGGTGGAAGTGCCAAACAACTTGCGAGTATCCTCTTCGGCACTATGGCACCCCCTAGACCTTTGAGCGCGATGGATGAGTCGAAGTCCGCGACACCTGTACAAGAAAGCAGTCCTACCGTGCCGCCTCCTCCTCCGCCAGCACCTCCTGTTGAAGAGACTCCCTTCTCACCCGAGAGCGAGACGCCAGTAACAGCACCCTCTGCTCCTCCACCACCACCACCACCTCCTCCAGCCCCAGGTGCTGCTGCTCCACCTCCACCGCCTCCACCTCCCCCTGGTGGTGCTCCACCTCCACCTCCTCCACCTCCCGCTGCTGGTCCTCCTCCAGCCTTGGGCGGTGGCGGCCCTCAAGATCGTGGTGCATTGTTCGCGTCCATCCAAGCTGGTACTAAGTTGAAGAAGGTCGAAACCAAAGACCGAAGCACAAGCTCTGTTGCCGGTCGTGTACTGTGATTTTGAAATTGGTTGACTGAACATAATTCATCGTTCTTAGTCTATAAACTGTTCGCTCTTTTTGTCTTGCTTTTTTTCGGTCTACTGTTTTGAGTAACATCAAACATCGTTGGTTAGATGTAGTTTTATTTGCTAGTTATCATTAAGTATTTATATCTTTTTTGCTGTAAACCACATGCAGTTCTTTCACTGGGGCCGATGTTCTACATGTACGAGTCCTGTCCTAGAATTTTGTAGTAGACTCTCATCGTAAATATATGCAATGCTTGATAAACAAGAAACATATGTACAAGAAGAACGAATCCAATACCTGTACCAGCCAGAATAACAAGAAAAAAAAATATACGCATCGACAAGACCAGCCAATGAACTAAGTACACGATGCAGGAGAGAAGTTCTATGTCATAATCTCAACAATGACATTACCCAGCGTACTCAGTGACCAAAGCACAATGAGTCCACAGCCAATCTTTCGATCCATTTTCCAATGATTCAGTGGGACTATAATCAACAGTCCGACCAGAGCGACGAGTAGAGTAACACCACTGATCATGAGGTTTCTCGAGATTGTGATTTTGTACGGAGCATGGGAACGCGACAGTCCAGCAATTGTCGATGTTGTTGTGGTTTCGACGTTGGAGTTCAATGTCATATACAGACCACCCATACCGATGCCGAGTAAGATGTTGAGCATGGGTCCACCGAAGCAAGCACTTAGTGCCATGACTGGGTATCCCAGTCTAGCTACAGTGATGTCCGCGACTAAATCACTCAGTGAGTTACCCACGGCAAAGACGGTGAGACCCAAAAGGGAGTCACTGATATTCAGTATCACGCCGAGAGTTTTCAGAAGACTGACGACTTCATCCGCGATTATCGCGATCCAGCAGATGCCGACTATGAAGCCGATGAACGATAGAAAGGGGCGGAGTTGATTGGGTGCTTGGGTGAGATCGTCGTGTTTTTGGAGGAATATGTTGAGCAGTATGGCGCAGATAAGTGATACACCTAGACTGATGGGGATGGGGATGATTAAGTTTCGTAAGTCATGCTCATCGTCTAGAATGCTCCAAATGGCTATTATGGCGAAAAGGGGCGATGTGAATACGTGAAGCGTTGTAAGTGCGCGATGCCAGGTTCGCGCTGTGGTAGACGAGGAGTCGTCATTTAACTCTGGTGGACCGGCTGCAATTTCAGAGTCAAGTCTTGGTCTGTTGGGGAGAGTATTTGAGTCCTGGGCTTGTGCGACTGGGGAGATGCGTTCTATACTATGATGAAGGCCGTTTCCGAGTAGCTGATGATCTACGGGCTGTAGAGTTGGCGATTCATCAGGTAGGCGGATAATCGGTGTCGGTGGATGCGGATTACCACCAGCGGCAGTGGGAACAGCAGATGAGGGGGAGCGACGGTTATCCGCCTTCTTCTCTGTGGTTTCGGTTCGATTAGGATCTATGACCGGGATCGTGACCGTGAGAAAAAACACGCTGGGCGCCGCGACAACGCCTAGAATCCTGGCCCAGAAGGATTTGGATCTCCAATCACACAGCGTCGGAAAGAGGGTGAAAAACATAGTTCCAGGGACCAAAGATGGATAATACCACCACTTTGACACTCGCTCTTCCTGAGCAACGGCAGGTTGATATTCTGTAGTTGGTGAGACAGCAGCGGCGGGAAGATTCAGACTGGATGGTCTAGGAGATATAGAAGCTGGTGAGTCGACGAACGCAGGAAATCTTATAGTTTCATTATCACTCTCGTCTGATTGCTCAAAATTGGCCGGCTGTGGAAGAATGTGGTCGAATGGGGACACACCACTTGGCGATGGAAGTTGATGTGATCGAGGTGACACTTGGTAATTCGGAGAATTGAAGGCACCTTGTGGAACGGTCAGGTGATCAGCTAATGGAGTCGTTGCTGGTTGATATTGTAAAGAAGTGTTGTTAGACGACTCCCCAATCACGGGAATAAGCGTCCCACTATGCTGCTTTGCATTGTCCAAAGCAGTATCCACACGCAAAACGAGTGTATCATTAACCGAAGCAGACCGACACCGATTCGAGGCCTCCTCTTGTCGATGAAGAGATGTCCTCCCATGACTCGATCTTGGCAGGATCCGAGGAGACGGACCGGCAGAATCAGTATCCGCATAATGATCAAGGTCAATCGTATCATCATGTATGTTCTGCGCTTTCTTCAAAGACGAAAGGACAGATTGAAACTCTAGAGCGCCAACTAGACTTGGCCGGATTGAGTTGGCAGTCGTTCTCCGCGCGAATGAAGGTGGCCGAGTGACACGCATGTTCTCACGTATTTCAGCAAGATATCTGTTACGTGTCTCATCGTCTTCTTCGTCATCATCCTTCCATACTTGCCTTTCAAGTGCTTCGAAATCAGGCGATCTCCGGCCCTGTAATAGGCTGCTCGACTCTCCACCAACAGGATCCTCATCGGACGATTGTTCTTCTAAATCCAATTCTTGACTTTGAGGTATGTGAAATTGAGCTCTTGCCGCAAACTCTCTATCGTACTTTTGCCGCTGACGGGTCAAATACCAATGCCAGGACACAACCAAGACGACGTAGAAAACATAAAGACCGATCATTGATGCACACTCCCAGATATGCAGTTCACCATCAGCCAGAACAACCAATGATAAAATGGCAGCCAGGATGAAAAATCCAACGTCGCGTACAAAGCTTCGACGGGCGACTCTGAAAGGTCTGGCTAGGGCCATTGAACCGGCCACCACGGCAGTGATGAAGCACGCAGCACCAATCAGTTCTCCAATGGCCAAGCTACCGCTATTGGACCCCATTGCAGCAAATGTCGAGAAGACATCCGGACTGCCATTGCCAAAAGCCAAAAAGGTGACTCCTGTCAAACTTTCACTCATCCCGAGAATGCTAGCAATCGTGCCGAGATTGATACATAGAAAGTCACTAGCGGCGATACCGATTGTGCTGAAAAGTAGAGATAGCCATGCTATGATTATAATGAATGCAATCGGTTGTACATGGCGAAGCGAGCAGTAATATAGTTGAAGGTAGGAAAAAATCCCATCCTCATCAGGGCAGTTGCTTTTGACGAATGCACATTGATCGTCTGCATGACGAACAAGACGGCACTACTCTCATTAGTCCCTCTACCAAGTCTTGACATAAAGAAAAAGAAAATGTTATACCTCTATCTCCTGCTCAAACGGCTCAAGAAGTCTTGAACTGTTTAGAGCTTCAACCTGAAGTCCTGTATAGACCATCCGCTTCTGAAAGCCATTTTCAGTAAGCAATGATGGGCCGCGCGCCGAATTTTGAGCGATCCAGCTTCCGAGAGCCAAAAGTGAGAATATGGCGATGCTCAGAAAGAAGTGCCGAGGGTGGTATAGCTTGCGCGTCCTCGTACGCTGCCTAGTCGACGCGGATGAGAGTAATTTGTGTTGGGCGAACATTATGATCGTAGCATTGTGGTTGTCGAGGTTTGCACGCCGGTTGTAAGTTGACTAGATATGTATTTGTGCAAGGCATTCCTTGAGGAGAGGAATGTTATCGACACTAACCGTAATACTTCGCATAGTTGGAGTTTAGTTAGATCTCGATGCGTGCCATACCAAGATGCAATGGTGCGAACCGCCTAACGAGGTCATAGAGCGTTAAATTTTTTCAGTATCGTGTAGAGTATATGTCAAAGCCACAAAGAGTGGCAAAGGTAAAAGATGGATGAAGGTGAAATGCTGCTGGCTGACGATACGACGTCGTCTAATCTCACAAGCCAAGACCAATGACGCCGGTTTATCGATAAGCTAGCCAGGCCAAGCCCGCGCCAAGAAGTCCTCCGATAACATCACGTGAGTTGAGACACGTGACGGCGCTCATGGTAGCCCTGGCACGCCGTATGTTTTGTTGACAAACCGTGGAACGCCCACCGATCGCACCTGCCGCAAAGGCCATCTCGAAAAACAACAAACCGGAAAGAGCGACTGTCGACCTCCAGCAGTGCAAATACAAGCGCAGCATCGTTAGCCGACTCTGAATACTGCTGATTTACATTTCACAGAGAAGATGAATAACTGAACATCTTTAGGCTTGTTCTTGTGTCCTTCGCTTTTTCAATATCATATACGTCCACGCATGTTACAGGCCCGACTTGCGATCCATCATGCCTCGTGTTGTGAATCCATCAAAGAGCCATCGCCGCTCCAATGGCGGTGCCTCAACCCCGCAGAAGAACTCTCCCATCAAGTACGGAAAGAGCGATGCACAAGCGTGGGAACACAAGCTAACTATTTTTGCTCGCAGGATCCCCCTCAATGATGACATGGGAGAGAAGGCTGCTCGAATGCAGTCGCGACAAGCTCAGTATGACCGCCAAATGAACCAGATCAAGGCTGCAGTGAAAACGCCCATGCCCCCTCGCAGGCAATACGATCGTGCCGATAGTCAAAGCCCAGCAACACCACGTGGTTCTCTTCGACGAGGTCGGGAAAGCGACGTCGATGGTCGCGGTAGAGGTGCAACTCCTGCCAAACGAGTCCCTATTCTCGCCAACTTCGAAGAGTGGATGAAAATGGCGACCGATAATAAGATCAACGCTGCTAATTCATGGAATTTCGCCCTGATTGATTACTTTCATGATATGTCGTTGCTCCGCGAGGGAGACGGCGTCAACTTTCAGAAGGCTAGTTGTACACTTGACGGTTGCGTTAAAATCTATACAAGCAGAGTGGATAGTGTCGCGACTGAAACCGGAAAGCTCTTGAGTGGCTTGGCGGACAGTCGAGATCGCAAAGCCCAAGAAGGCGAGGGGGCTGAAGGTGAAGAGGAAGAAGAGGAAGAGGGCGAGGACGGTGTGCGAAGAAAGGCAAAGAAGAAGGTTAGTATCTATACACGTCTGCTGAGATAACACTCATCATTAACAATACATGCAGACGCGTTCTCATGAGGCTACACTCGCTCCGTCGTTTGCATCTTTACAATTGAAAAAGCTCGAACTCGAGTTTGCTGTTGATCCGCTCTTCAAGAAAGCATCGGCCGACTTTGATGAGGGGGGTGCCAAGGGCTTGTTGCTGAACCACTTATCGATTGATGGCCAGGGACGTATCATCTTCGACAGTAGTGATGATGTGGATGAGACAACCAACGGTGGAGACCATGCACAAGACGACGAAATGAATAGCAGCGCAGAGCCAGAGGATACCCAAGCCAAGGAACCGGAGGGTGATCCTATGGATGTCGACCCCGTGGAAATTGATATATCCTCTCTCGGAAACAGATTCTTCCCCGATTTAGACCGCCTTTCCGAACAAGACATTTGCCCATCCTTGAAGAACCTAGATCTAGGTGATCCAAGTGGCTCTCTTGACATGCCATTGCTCAAAGCTCCCGAGGAATGGCGACACGACAAGGACCATGACGAGTCTGACCCGGCAAGACGTATGGGTGATGCTTCTGGCATTATGCTTGATGATGACAATGCTGTCGGATTTGATGACGATGATGGAACCTTTGCAGGATTTGACATTGGCGAAGACGCTGGCTTTGGCGAAGGTGGAGAGGCATGGGCGCGAGAGGCAGCACTGGAACCCTTGTTGAAGGTCCATCGCATGGACATTGGTGGAGATGACGATCCGGAGGCTGGCGAGGACGGAGATCCTTACACGTTGTCGATCTCTCACCAACCAGCCAATAATGAGCACGAGAACATCCTAAGTTACTTTGATAACGCTCTACAAAAGAACTGGGCGGGCCCTGAACATTGGCGAATCCGCAAGATCAAGGAGACTAGTGCTGCCAATACCATCGCTGCGCCAAAGCAACGTAAAGAAAAGGAGCCATTCGTGATTGACTTTACTGCTCCGCTCGACGCTACAGCAGCTGATTTAATCTACACACAAGCAAGCTCAAACTCTGCTATTTCAATCCCCAAGACACAATGGAAAACAAAAGGACGCAATCTACTCCCAGATGACAAGCACTTCAACTCGCAGCAACTGTTGCGACTCTTCCTCAAGCCCAAGGCTCGCATGGGATCAAAGAGGTTCTTTGGGGCGCGCAGAACAGGCGAGACTAACGAGACGCGTGTTCCAGCGGCAGGCGAGATGGACGAGGCGTTCTGGGCTAATCACAAACCTGAGAATGGCGCACAAGCGGAAGACGAAAAGGTTGCAGGCACATATGATGCCGATTTCTTTGCAGACGACGACGGGCTTGCGTTCCCTAACGGGCTGCCGATGGGAGACGATGATGACGACAATCTACCATTTGCCGACGCTCGAGAAATGTTCTCGCCCGCAGGCGATATGGATGCCCGGCCGACGACATCAGCCGGTGATGGATCGGGAGCTACAGGGTTGACAGCCCTATTGAATATGGTTGGAGCTACACCCGGATCAGCGCTTCATGGTGGAGGATTCGGCTCACAGCTAGTGACGCAAGGTGGTCGGCGTGTTCGGCCCGACTATGTGGCTTACGCGCGTGTGGCTAAGAAGGTTGACGTTCGGCGGTTGAAGGAAGAAATGTGGAAGGGTATGGGCGATGGGCTGATTGAGTCTATGGAATTCAACTCGGCCTCCGACGCAGCAGCCGTTATCGATCAGCCTGAAGAGCCTACCGATGATGACGGACCACCGACCCCTACACCGAAGAATAGGCAGTCAGATGGAGACCACCCGATGCCTGACATTACATCTGAGGTTGAGAAGCACGGTCAATTGAAATTCACCAACGTGATGAACTCGCTCAAGACTGTGTATCCGGAAGAATCGTTACGGGATATCAGTACCTCGTTCGGTTTTATTTGCCTGCTGCATCTGGCTAATGAAAAGGGACTCGTGTTACAGAACGGCGGCAGCTTCGGCGACGGAGAAGGCACATTGGAAGAGATTTACATTACCAAAGATGTTGGGGCGGTGATTGACGACGGTGCTATGTAGAGAGGCTAGGCGGCATTTTGTTATGATCATTGTACAGAGTAATTGCTTGTGGAGTTGGGTGTCTATTATCATGATGGCTAATCAATGCATTCATCCTATTTTTACTTCTAGCACACTCAGACTCGACTAAGTTCTAATCTTTGTCCTACGTGACTGATAGGATGATTCGTTGTGTAAGTAGCCGGATGAGGAAACTGCACGGACCACTTGAATGTTGGCCCTGTAGCCTCAGGCCATTCTCTGAGATGCTGGATGTTACTCTCAGTCGTCTATTCTAGGACATAATCGATGGATGGATGCAGTAAGCGTGACCATCCCGCAGCAATGTGCAGATTCTTTGTTAAGAGCACAAATGCAGAGGACTCGGCATGCGTGCTCAATAGACGAAGAAACGTGACGAACTGGGCATCACACATTGTCTGCAGCGAGGATCTACCCGGTGATGGAGCTGCCGCGGTGATTGGTTTGCTGAAGTGAGTAAATACTAACTAAAATGGTCTCCGCGCTTCGGCAGCCCCCGTGATTGGGCGGCCTGAGGCCTCCCCGTGTGTCCGCCCTTAGAGCCAAGCCGAGTCCTCACCGCCCTGATTGGCTGGCCGTTTGTGACGAACAATGCATATATCACGCTCTGGACAGTGCAGCCACCACTGATTTGCTGTCCGATTCATCCCGCCTCGTCCTATCGAGCGCCCCCCGCGCGCTATCTTGCATTCATCACCGCCCAATCGATGGCGAGATGCTGCACTTGAGCGCAAAACAGGCACACGGTAGCTATTTCAGGCCCTCCAATCACTCTTTTTGGTTGCTCGAGATCTTCTGTCGAGCAGGAAAACCCGGCGCTAACTGACCGCTGTCAGTCAATCGAGTGATCATGCCGTGCCAGAAGTGCGCAAAAGAGGGGAGCATGCATTGGCTCCGGTTTCCCCGTTTCCCATGCCTCTACAATTCATACATAGACCATGGAGTGCGGCCCTCGGGGCGATGGAAATCCTCTTTTCCCATCCTAAGCTGTGCTTCTCTTGATTTTTGCTTCAGTAATTGCATTGCTTTGAACACTGCGCAGGTCCGCAGCTAGTCGATTCGTTTTACTCTATATCTATATCATCGCTATCTTCATATCAACCGGTGAAGATCTGCCAGCAGTCTCTGCTGAGCTATACAACAGATCGTCGAGAGCAGGATCTCTCGCTGTCAATCCGCCATGTCTAATCAAAAGAATCCCACATCCATCATGCGCAGTTCCTCGCGATCTTCCTCTTCCTCCTCTGTTTCCGACTTCAAAAGCCCTCGCACAGCACGATTCGCAGAGGCAACGACAGTAATCTCACCTATTGATCCGTCGGATGGAGGCCGATCACCGTTCGCCGACCCGCCGGCGTCTGTCATGAAAGAGGCTCAGCATCATGTCTCGGATGTTGGATTCGGATATGTGGCTGACAGCGATCCTTCGCGATATGCACATCAACCTATGACCCCGGCCTCTCCTTTGAAAAGTGCTCTCAAGACCCCGGGTACGGCGAGAACACTGAACCCGTTCAGTCCGACATTCCGCGAGGAGGTCAAATTAGAGAAGGAAGAGGTGAAGACAGCGAGAGAAAACAAGCGAGATTTAGTAAGTCCGATATATCATCAGGAGCGCGGCAAACATCAATACTAACGATGTCCGTAGAAAATCAAAGTCAGAGTCCGAGCTGCAAAAGTTCTCCTACGAACTGTCAACTTTAGCTGCTCCCTCATTGTCCTCTCGCTTCTGTCAACCAGCTTGACCATTTTCAGAGCCACCAAAGATCTGCCTCCACGCAGTAATCTTCCACCATGGGCAGTAGGAACAAACCCATGGCCACAATATCTCCTCCTGGTCATGGCCTGCATTTCTCTGGCTACTGCCGTATTCGTCTTTTACGGATATTGGCGAGGCGGTCATCGCCGTGCTGAAAAGGTTGCTGTATGGTACTCTGTCTTTTCGGTGGGCTTCTTTACCTTCAGTACCATCATGTGGGTAGTCGGAGCAGCCATCTTCCAGAGCTCAAAAGCAAATGGCGGGGGGAAAGACTTGTGGGGATGGTCCTGTAACGATAACCTCCGTCATCAGCTGTTCCAGGACCAGGTCAACTATGCCTTGGTCTGCCGTCTGCAAGATTGGTCGCTGGTGTGTGCCATCATCGAGATCGTTCTCGAGGTCATTGTCATCACCATCTATGCCGTTGTGTTTTACCGATTCTACACCAAGCAGCGCCTGAAGAAAACCATGGATGTCCGCGACAAGGCCCGCTCAGACTTGTACCTCGCTCAACTCCGTGTGCAGTCCACACCAAACACACCTGGATTCTTCCCCATGACACCGAAGTCTCCTTATATGTCGATGGCTGCTCAACAATACCATCACGATGCGTACTCCGCAGCCGAGAATGGCGAGAGCTACGCCATTCAATACGCAACACCAAAGTCGCCTACACGCGCAGTCACAAAACCATTCCAACTTCAACCACCGCCCATCCGGGTGCAGACCGCGACACCAAAGTTCGCTCAACAGGGCTTTGGAGCCCCTGCTGTTGGCATCGCTCAATCTTCAGACCACTCCAATGAAGAAGACATGACAGAGAAGGTCAATGACCATGTCGGCGCTGCTCCGGGTGAAAAGACCTATGAAGCTGTGCCGATTCCGGGTGCCTACGCTGGACCACTGAGTCCTAGTTATCCTCCACCACCAGGGCAGGGTCATGGATATGACTAGAAAATGTTGAATGTCTGGATATGTTTAAAGTAGATCGATAATATTGCCATGTTTATGTCTTTTTCTTGTGTGTCATTTTTGGTACTATATTCCCAGGCGCCCGGCGATCATGGCGATTTCTTTTATTCCACTCTTTCGATATGCTAGGCGAATCCATTTATTATATAGGACATAATTCAGAGCATTGAAATTGAGATAGTTGAAAATGTGAAATGTGAAGGCCTAGAAGTTGTTTAGTCAAGCCAAGAAATGATCCACCGTTAATCTTCAACTTTTGTCTTAGCAACCAATCTTTCCTCATCAACAAGACAACAACTTCAACATATGACCATCAATTAATCGAATAATACGGAATGCTTCTTCGCTATACCGCTCCCGTGTCCAGAATCGCCAGGACCGCATCAAGTGCCAGAAATTGCAGTAAGTCTGACCCTTTGTGCTTCCGCAAGCAGCTAAGGCCTCAGATCGATCCCCTTAACTCCTGAATTATTTAGCTCTGCCCCACCACGTTAGCAGCAACAACAACAACATCCGCCACATTTCATCTTCTCGACCAAAGACCACAACAACAGCTACTACGACTCAAAGTAGTGAATCGCCCTTCAAGATCCTCCCCTTTGTCGCTGTTCTCGTGATTGGTACCGGCTCATACGTTTTGCTGGTTAAATCTCGTTCTTCTACGCCGCGCAAATAGCCCCTCTATTCTCTCACCCTATCTCTCCTATTTGACGAAAAGAAAATGGCACCAACACCGCGCTTCTCCTCCGACAAAGTCACCGTCGTCTTCGTCCTCGGCGGCCCCGGCGCCGGCAAGGGCACACAATCCGAGAACCTCGTGCGCGACTATGGCTTCAACCATCTGAGTGCCGGCGACCTGCTACGCGCCGAGCAAGTGCGCGAAGGAAGCGAGTACGGCGAATTGATCCGTCACCACATCCGCGAGGGTACGATCGTGCCTATGGAAGTTACTGTTGCGCTACTCTCGAACGCAATGGCCGCCATCCTCGAAGAGAACAGCTCCAAAACTACACCCGCTCGATTCCTGATCGATGGCTTCCCCCGGCAGATCGATCAGGCGCATTTCTTCGAAGAGACTGTCTGCGTTAGCAAGCTCGTTCTCTTCCTGGTGTGTCCCGAAGAAGTCATGTTGGGCCGATTGTTGAAGCGCGGCGAAACCAGTGGTCGGGACGATGATAACATCGAGTCGATCCGTAAGAGATTCCGCACGTTTGAGCAGACTTCCATGCCTGTTGTGCGTGAGTTCGAGGAAAAGGGGAAAGTTATCAGTGTGCAGGCTACGGGGTCAAAGGAGGAGGTTTATGAGAGGATTCAGTCTGAGTTGAGGGCTAGGGGTGTTGATGCTTTGTAAATTTTATCTGTACCCCTGGGAAGAACTGGGAAGAAGATTGTCCATATCAGCGAATGCGGTAGTTTGTTGTTAGATGGTTTAAAGGTATATATACATGTCTATAAAGTAATATATTGCACGGTCTTAGGGCACTCATACTATACTCATGCAGGGTGGGTGAGGCTGAGCACTCAGTCCTAAGCAACATGTTGAACAGTCAACTGCTCTACGTTACTAACATTGCAGTGCATCATGCATCATGCATCATACTTCTGATTTCTTTGGACGATCCACTCCAAGCCTGCATTTAACTGGCTCTACGTATGTGCATACATTAACCGGGGCAACATCCTCAAACCTTGCCCTAGCCCTGATGCTCCTGCATGATAACACTCAACCTGCACTATCGATTATCTTTAGTACATAGGTACTTAAATTGAATATTCCATCTCCTCAAGGACACTAAAATTGCAGTGCAGGGCGATGAGCTGCAGGAGACTGGAGTGCTTCTGCCCATCCATGTACATGTTTGCGTCTCGACGAATCAGGGTGCCTCATCGCTCCTGGATGTTTGAGGTTAGAGGGTGAATGGGATGCTCCGTGTAAGAGTTAGCAGATTGATCTACCGGATTGTATTGTTCGTGTCAAATATTTCCATGACTTTGATATCGTCAGTCGATACAATCACGGTTATGTATGAGGCTCTTGCCAGGAAGAATGTCCTCGCTCCATGTTAAGATAACCAGTTTGAAAGTAATCTTCTCCATCATCATCAATGCATTATTTTGCATACATCACATAAATGTAGGAAAAGTATCACAAAGGTAAGAACTTTTCTCTTTCCCCATTTACATACACAGCTCAAAACTCTTTCGGAAGAGAAAAAATTTGATATGCCTCGAACCGGTTCTCCAAGAACAAATGAAAAACATGATAAGAAAAAGGTCTTTTTTCGCAAAACATTAAAACAATAGAATAAAAAAAAAAGATGCAATGGGTTTTAGTCAGCCTCGCCTAATAGATCGACTTCACGAGGTTGTGTCTGGTGGTGAGGCCGTCTTCGGTCTCCGGCTTTCTTATCGCCTCCCTTGCCAACGGGGCCGCCTTCTTCGGCGGCCTGTGCTGCAGCCTGTTGCTGCTGGAGTTCGCGTGCGTGTCGCTCGCGTTCGGTGCGGATGACGCTGAGGACACCTTCGAGGCTGCGGCGCCAGACGAACAGACGTCCCTGTACTTCGGCCCATTGCTTCTCGCCGAATACTCGGTACGTGGCGCGGTGGACCAAGAATTCAGAACGCAACTGAGAAAGTTTACCCTCGACGAGTCCCGCGCGAATAGTGTCAATAACCCATTTCTCGACTTCGGTATCGGCGACGCCAAGGGCGGCGGCTATCGTGGCATAGGGCAGGGAACGAGAGGGAGTCGAAGAAGCAAGAGAAGCAAGCGTCAACAAGCGCATCTTGGTCTGAAGCGCATCACCAGATTCCGCCAATACACCACCGGAGATCGAGCTCAAGGGAGTCGATGCGACAAAGTCTTCATATGCGTCAAGGGTATCGGCAGCGAAAATCTCAAGAAGCTCGAAAAGAGAAGAATCGCTAGACCGAAGAGCCTGTACGGCATCCGAAGCAGAGATGGATGTAAAGTCGAATATAGCAGGGTGCGAAAGTGCGGATGTGAGAGCGCGAATGGCGAGGTCCCGGTTTTCCTTGCTGGATGCTTCGTTGGCATCGATGGACTGGAGGGCTTCGACGATGTGGGAGTGCGCAAGTTCGCTGTCACCGGCGGCGTCGGCGGCGTCTGCGATGGCCAAGTGCAGTTTTTGGGCATCCTCCTCGTCGAGTTCCCACGCGGCGAGCCAGTTGGGGAGCTGAGAGGCCAACTGACCTTTCAGGGCTTCGTAGGCGGAGGTGGAGCCTGATTGACGGATGACGGCAATGATGGCAAGGAAGACATGGTACCGGCTGGAGTCGGAGGGAGCGAGAGTGTTGAAAATGGTAGTCAGGATGGTGAGGGCCAGCGAAGGGCCGAATTGTGCGGAGGATGTGACAGGTTTTGATAGGTAAATGCAAACTCGCGATAAGAAGATATCCGGGTCGGAAGACTGCTGAATGAGGTGGACGAGGAGGTTATAAGCAGGAATGAACTCTATAAACCATATTAGCCAGACGCAAAAAAGCCAGCGAGTAGAGAAAAAGAATACCCTTCTCGGGAGCATTATTCAAAATCGAAGCCGCAGCAACAATCTTCTTCAAAACCTCGTCGCGTTGTCCCAGATTCGCCTCTTCTCCATTCTGTTCCTGTTGACGCAACGGTTCGAGCAAAGGGGCAATCTCGGTGTTGACGCTGGCACCTCCTTCGTTGGAACGGAGCACATCGATATATTGAGCGAGCTCCTCGCACAGCTCCGTAAATGACCCCTCAATGAGAAGGGTATTGGTAGGTGCTGGCATTTTGGCGGTGGTGTTTCTTTATGCCCCTCGACGGACGTATCGAGTCAGTCGAGAGAGAAAAGAATTATCGAGTAATAAGAGCAGACAGGGTGTCTGGCTGGGTTGGGGCGATCGGTTGTTAGTCGTGGGCGACTTGGTGGTTGTATCGATAAGTGTGGGAGAAATTTCAGTTGTGTGATTTGATCTCTTGGCGAATCAGCGTTCGTTGCGGGCGGAGCGGAGGTCCCATCAACAGCAGGATTTCTCACTCTTTCAGTGTGACTAGTTCTATTAGTTCTACAAATTTATCTACTTTGTGGAGGAGAAAGATATTTGATAGCCTACGATCGCAAGAAATACATTTCGCTGCACAATGGAGCGATCGAGTGAATACATTCGAATGCTACCGTGTACCAACTATCGAACTATCATATGCAAATAAAGAGAGGCATCGATATCATAACCATGCTCTCGTACTTCGTCTCATGACTACGGAACTCAAAACACCAAAGGATATCGTTCAACATGAAAAAGAAAAAGACAAGCCCACAAACTCCATGCTAAAGACTGGGAAAAGTTCCTTCGTCTCGCAAAGTAACTCGAAGAAAGGTATGAAAAGTATTATACTGCCATTAGTGCTCGACGAGCGAGCATATGTATCGAAAGCAAGATACGAGATCTGCGACGGTGCGCGACCTTATAGCATCATGCCAAAGAATGCAAGTATAGCAGCGGCAAAGAGACCAGTTGCACGGTCTGCAGAGATCTGAAGAGCCGCAGCGCCGTGAGTGGCAGTCGCGCTAGCAGCAGTTCCAGACGCGGTTCCGGACGCGGTTCCAGTAGTGGCGGCAGCAGCACTAGTGGCAAGGGTGCTGGCTCCGGTAGTTGAAGCTGCGGTGGAAGAGGCAGAGGTGCTTGTGCTTGAGACGGCAGAGAGGTCGATTGTGCCGCAAGTCGCGTTGGCCTTGCATGCCTTCTGAGCATCGAGGTCATTGGGGTTGTTTGCGATGCACTGGGCGTAGTTTTCCTGGCACACGTAGAAGGGAATGGTGTTCTGGTATGGGGTCAGGTCGGGAGTGGTGCCATTGCTGCAGGTGCAGTCGAAGTTGAGGGTAGTCTATGTGCGTCAGTTGAATGTTTGACTAGTGTGCCTAAGTTGAGCAGTACTTACAGAATCACAGTCGTTGGCAGAAGCAGCTCCTCCACAGACAAGTGGGCAAGTGTTACGTTCACCCTGGCACCATTGACCTGTGATGTCGGTTAGCCAGGACTCCAGCGGTATACTCGCAATTGATTTTACAAACCCAATTTGGTGCTGGAAACTTCACCCAGGTTGAAGCCAGCTGGGAAGGTGTAGTTGTAATAAGCAGTGGCTTCAGCCACGAAAGCAGCAAGGATCAACACAGCGGACGAACGCATTTTGGTGGGTGGATCGCGCGGATTGGATCAACAGTAATTATGTCAGACGTAGTGGTGATGGAGATATACAGAGTAATCGAGTCAATGTCGAGAATGCGGAGAGTGTGATGTGAAGAGGAAAAGAAGAAGAATGGAGGTCGAGTGAGACAGAAGAAGAAGAGGAGGAGCTCAAGAGGCAGTTGCGACGGAGGTGGCTAGTACTCTAGTAGAGTTAACTAGGGAAGGAACGAAAAAGAAGAGGCCGGAAAGCCGGGCAGCACAACTTACTTAGCATCCAGCAGGGAAGTGGAGATGACTAGCCAACTAGTCTATTGCTTGGCTTTCCTTAATCTGCTTCTCTTATCTCTTTGCATAGCAACGGCTTGCTCACTCGGTTACTACGTACATACCTTCAATGGAGTTGTAATTAGTCCTTGAATATGGCAATTGGACATGCATACACGTTGATTCTTTGCATCAAATCAATCCCTTGTATAACGGTATAACCATTCACACTGGAAGTGAGACACGGCGTTCCTGGAAAATCAAATCGAGCAGTTCGTTCGGGATGTAACACTGTAACAGTGTGTAAGATACCAGCCAATAGCCAAAATCGATTGGCTGGGTGGCTCCGAGACCACTATATTAGCTCGCATTAGCGTCCGTTACCGTACACACTATGTATTATATACCTGCGCAAACCCAATCAGAGGCATGGGGGAAATGACGGTGTCACCCACAGGCTTCAGTCATAGCTCTCAAGCCTCAGCGGAGTTTCAGTTATCATGGGCTTGAGCTTAGTGATTTAATCGGGTTGAATTAGAATTGTTTCATCTGAAACCGCCATATCAGATTTAATCAGTCAACATACTGGCCCAGTGGCCCAAGAACAATTTCCGTGACAAACTACTAGTGGCTGACAACAATCTACTAGTTAGTCATGAGTGCAACGTCGCTATTTGATGACATCGGATAATTCAATTCGATGTTAGTAAAGTTGAGAAGCTGTTTGTTTCATCGTTTGAGTTGTTGAAATCATGTAGAATAAACACTCGAATGGTCAAGTCAGCACGTGCCTGGCATCAATACGAACTGTATTCCAATTACCATCAGTAATACACACCCGCCCAGTCAAGCAACGTAGCCGAGGCCCGACAATCGACTCCATACATACTATCAAATATCAATTGATATTCTGCAGATATAGCTGTGTAGCATCATATTAATAATTCTTACCAATGATACGGCACTTTCAATATCAAGTCGCTTAATCAGGAGTCGGTCTCGCAAAATACCATACGACTAGCCTTTCGGGGTTCATGATTCATACCATGTCAACAAAACCACCACCAACCCAGGAGGAATTCAAGCCCAGACCCCTCACAGACTCAGAACTGAACCACTTCAACACCATACCATGGGCCAAATCAATTCTTCAGCAATCACTGAGTCTACAACAAGATGACAGAGAAAAAAGCGAATATGTCGCCCTCAACATGCCCGCCCGTGTTTACAAGGACTACACCGACGAAGATGGCTATTTCGCGGGGACACTAGGCACAAAGGAGACAATTCCATTTTTAGTGACATTATGTCGGCGCAATCTCGATGAGGTTTCTGCATCTTTGCCTACGACACCACCACCGCCAAATGATCCCAAAGCAAAAGGCGTGTCTGCGCCTTCACGACCACCGGATACAATCACGCTTGTGTCCATGTCAGCCCCGGGATTGAGTGGGCATCCCAAGACTGCGCATGGAGGTGTGATCGCGACGCTGTTTGATGAAGCCATGTCCCATCTTACCGAGGCACATGTCACGGCGTCGAATCCGGCAAGATCGAGCATTGATCCGAGGGAAAGAGATGCGATATATACGGCGCAATTGAATGTGCGATACCGGAAGCCCGTATACACGCCGGGATTACTAGTTATTCGGTCATGGTGTCTTGCCCGTGACGCGCGCAAATACTGGGCACTGTCGCACGCTGTTCAGGAAGAGCAGGAAGATGGCGGTGGGCAACTAGAGTGGGTTAAAAAAAAGATGGTTTGCGCAGAGGCGTCGTCGTTGTGGGTTCTTACGCGGCCTGAGAAGCTCTAGCTTGCATATAGAATTATATTACTATCTAAAATTGCATATATACATATATATAGGTAAATAGATCACATCTTGGACTTTTCGTATTTCCTGCCGCTTGTGTTGCGCTCAAAAGGAACCACTAACCCGACATGAGAGCCCAACGCGACAATCTCACCCTGTTCGTCCATGATGATAACCTCAATATCCATCCTCCCATTCTGTACGGATTTCATAACAACCCGGGAATACAACCAATCCACCCCCTGGGGCGGAAGGCTCTTCTTAAAATCTAAATTCAGCGTGACAGTCGGATACCAAAACGGCGGGATTTTCGGCCTTGTCGATGGTGGCGACGACGACGACGACGACGACGACGACGACGACGACGACGACGACGAAAGAGCTTGAGCACCCAGCTCTTCTAACGCGGCAGGAAACCAATCACACAAAAACGGCAGCGTCTCGTTCGTCCACTTCCCATTCCTGGCTGTCGACGAAGAACCGGGCGTCATTGTGCGCAGTCGCGCCCATTGATCTATTACACCCGGTTTCTTGGTCTCGCTTGTCGGACTAAAGGTGATACATTGATGTTCCACGCGTCTGAATTTGGCCCAATACCCCGGTCCTGTTTGTCTCCATTTTGATTGCGTGGTGGCGTCTGGTGATAAGCTCACATTGTCGGGTGTAACGACGACACTGGGCGGACCACGACTCGGTGCAGGAGGACACAACTCCCGGGCTGAAGGGAAGGAATGTCCAACGTCTGAGATAGGGTCTGAGACGTTGATGTATCCCACAACTTTCGCTGTTAGCTTCTTGTTTTGTTTCTTTGCGCTCCTGCTGCTACTACTATCATCTTCCTGAGAAAGCGTGACGTGGATTGTAGACATTCTCAGTCCCAGTTTGGAATCTTCCACTGTCAGTGTCGCGGGTCCAGCGGTTGTGCGGCGCAGGAATGTCATTTGCATTGATACCGGTAGAGGTTGGAAATTGTGTCGGGTTGGATGTGTATGTTTGAAATGAGTGGCTGCGAGGCGGTAGAGGATTGACATTGTATACCCGCCGTGGGGGACTATCTTCATGTTAGTGAAATAACCTCTTGATTGCGGACAGGGAAGACATACCAGCGCCAATAGACCAGTCTGGTAGAATGTTCGCGGTATATGTATGCGACGATATTGGCGTGACTGCGATGCCATCTTCGAATACTTGCGTATGCGGAGGAGACATTGCGACTTCTCTGCTCCTTGCGTAGTTTTGAAGTATACTCTTTCAAGAAAGAGACGATATATATCAAGGATTGAATTTGAAGGTGATACTCTACGGTTAAACAGATTACTAAACATACGATCTAACTAACTAACTAACAACTAACTAGTTAACTAACTTATCAATTGGTTATTAGATAAACATCTCAATGCGTACCTCGGCATTGTCATTCCACAACTCCGCAGCCCCACAGATATCCGGCTATCAACAAATTACGTCCAGAATAACATACTATGTACGGACATAGTCATGGAATACAGTGATAAATATGGACAATCCTTCGTATTCTACGTAGTCAACTAGCATACACACATCAAAAAACGCCCACCGTTCTTGCTATGTCCATCCCGAAGTTAATGCACTGCCTGGAAATTGTGTATCGTTGTAATCGTGTATCATAAATCATGCATGTGATGGTTTATGTTGGTGAAATGGGAGAAGAGTTGGTTGTAGAAGTGAATAGTATCTAGACAAGAAAAAAAATGGGTATATGAAGACGGCGCGCTATCCATTGCCTTGGCCTTTCTTGCATCCTGAGTCCAGCGTGGTGAGGATATGGGGCTAAGATTGGCTAGACGCCGCGAGTCGTTGGAGACAAGACAAAACACCTGGACGATTCTTAGTAAAGTTCAATACTTGGATGTAAAAAAGACAAACCTGTCACTCCCTGGGTCAACGTAGCCTTGGCTTCTGTACTCCTCGAGCCCAATGTCACCGTCATGCAGTTCTTGACAGCCTTGGATTCTGCTAATTTGTTCGCCCAGCGGAACACAACTTCGTCCTCACGACTGTCTCCAGCCACGAACAAGAAATCAGGCTGGCCTGCATAACCTCCTTCTTTGCCGCGTTGAATGCTGTACCGCCATACTAGTTCCGCTGCACTTGCCTTGTTTGTTCGAGAAGACTGGATGATCAATGCGCCGTCGACAGGGATAACATGCACTCCCTGGCTCGCACATGCGTCATTGATATGATCGGCACATTCGGACGCTTGACGAGCCGCAGCAAGCTTATCTTCTGCATCACTGTAATGGAACACGAGCGAGCAATGCAACTCCTCTATCCAGCTGTTCTCCGTTCTTTCCCGGAAATAGTTGAGAATGCCCTTTGTTCCAGCCTTCCATTCTTTGGTGTGGTTTTCTTCGTTGAGTTTGATCCAGCTATCCTTGGATGGCTCGCGAACAAAGCATCCATTCTCGGCAATCAGTCCTAGTCCAGAAACCTGTCTGAACAACCGTTCCATCTCTTCGGGCCGTCTAGCGCTCATCACATAGACAATATTCTTAGGATCCTCAAGCAGATCACTAAGAGTGACCAAAGCTCGTTGAGGCGTTGTCAAGATAATACTGGTTGGTGAACCCCAAGATGCCAGGGTTCCTTCATAATCGAGGATGAGAAGTCGGCGTTCGGAGCTGCGGTATGCCTCTTCTAGACGCGGGACTGACAGACGTGGCACGGCCATTGTCTCTCGAGAAGAATGCTCGTCCCACACCTTGGACAATGCTTCCCTGAACGACTTGACCCAGTTAGTAGTGGAGTTTTGCAGCACTGCATCGTGCAGCTTCTGCCACATGACCTCCTTCTCAGAGTCAGTGAGGGTAAGTGCGGTATGCATAGCTTCTGCACACTGGCGGTAATCCCATGGGTTGACGAGTAGAGCATGACCATCAAATATGGATGCACTTCCAGTGAACTCGCTCAAAATTAGTGGACCGTGAGACTTGGGGCCGTATTTTCCGTCCTGGCAATAGACAAATTCGTGGCTGGTAAGGTTCATGCCCTCTCTTAGACTCGTCACCATTAGCGCATCGGCTATTGTAATCAAAGCGAGGTATTGCGCGAAGCTGAGATCTTGTTTCAAGAATACTAGCGGTTGGTGGGCTAGTGTTGAGTGTGTTGAATTGATTCGCATGGCAATATCAGATACTATCGTTTCCAATTCTGTTTGCTCGTTGGTAGATGATGCAACTTGAATGAGGACAACCTGCGGACGTTAGAAAAGAACAAGAAACGGCGTAACGTTGTCTTACCTGATCGCGAAACTCAGGGTATGTGTTCAAGAAAAGTTCATAGCTTAAAAGCTTCTGTCGAACTCCTCGAATTGAATCAAGCTTGTCTCTCGACACAATTAACCGCTTGCCCTCATACTTTTCTGAGATGATCTTGATCCAGTGCTCAACATCATGGCTGCGGCGTCGTTCATCCCACGACGTTGGGTCGATACCAATCGGAAACTTGCCCACATTCACAAATCGATCCTCCAACTGAACACCATCCTTCCGAGCCTCGACACACAATATGCGACTGCAAGTTTGTAAGAAATGGCGGCAGTATTCGTCAATCTGGAAACCAATAAGATCTGCGCCTAGGACACCCTCGAGAAGTTCCTTGCGCGGCGCCAAACATCTAAAGACTTCCGAAGACGGGAATGCGACGTGCAGGAAGAAGCCAATTTGAGCATCCGGTAACAGCTTGCGCAACATTGAAGGGACCAGCAGCAAATGATAGTCATGTACCCAGATGGCGTCGCCTCGTCGCCAGTTCTTAGCAATGCGCTGGGCAAAAGCCTCGTTGAGCTTGACATAATACACCCAAGAATGGTCCTCGTATGCCTTGCTCTTTGGGTTGTCTGGGATCTGGTAGTGAAACACGGGCCAGAGGATGGTCTTGCAAAAGTGAGAATAATGTCCGTCGAAATCAGTATCGCTCACATAGACAACTAGTGATGAAAATTTATCCTCCAATGTCTCGGCAATCTCTGATTTGACATGAGTGTCCAGCGCATCAGTTGGCATACCCAGCGTACCGACCCATACAGTGTCATCCAAACCAGGATCGGTAAATGAGCGAACCGCATTCCGTAGGCCGGGGTTTCCCTGTTCAGCAGATTCGATGGTCCAGTCGGCATCAGAAAACGAGTGGGAAGCAACCGAGCGCATAATCTGTCCTTGGGCTTTCTGACTTTCAATGCCCATGGTGGGTTGTTTTGGCTTCTCAAGGACTTGAGGCACCGCAACAGTAATCGGTTCTTGATGTTTCAAGATCGAAGGAGACGGAAGTGTCACATTCATCGGACGAGGCTGGTTGAAGGTATGCGTCGAGCCCCATTTAGGCGAATGTGCCTCGCTCTGCGATAAAGTATTGACCTGTCCATTGGGGGCCGCGGGGAACGGGTATTCGCTGAGTGGCTCGAGTTTGGTACGGAGATTGGTGAAGATATATTCATGGTCGGTGGTCGCTCCTGGAGTCATTGTTTTCTTTATGGCTTCATCTTCGCGTTTTTGGAAGAGACTCGCGGCGGCTGAGTGACCATTGCGTTTTGGAGATCTTTTGGGCGACTTTGACTTTGGGCTGCCGTGGGATGTTTTGGCAGACTTGTCGAGATGGAAGTTGACCGTGTACGGAAGGAAGCTAGACAATTGCGAATCAGTATGAACTTTCGATTCCTTGAACTATAAATCAAGTCAAAACTGTACATACAGCGAAGCAATGAAGATAGTCATTGCGAGGGTATTGCACTGTCACAAATTTCTGTTGTAGCTTAACCGCGCGCTTCGGGCCGATGGGCCAGTCTGTCAAGACAACAACAGCGCGCAAGCAGAGCAGCTAGGCGGCAGGCCGTTGCTCGATTGAACGGATAATATGAGGACGATAAATCGGGGATGTAGTTCTCGTGTCTGGATAGGAAAATAGTCTGTTTTGCAGGTTGTGTACTCAACTAAGTTAAGTATTAAAGTCGAAGCTGGGAAAAATTGTGGAGCAGGCTTGAGGTACATCGAATACATAGTAATTTCTACGTCATGTGAAAAATACCGTTGTCATACAGCTAATTACATCAATACGCGGGTGGTTTCTGTGGCTGGCTCGCTGCGACCATGAAATGTGACAGTACCGGTACTAATTTTAGGTCCCGCTGCTGCATGTTTAGTAAATCTTATATCAATACCTCATTCGAAAGTTATAACGAGGGAATACAGTATGGATTATTTTGTATGGTATCTAATTCAGAACATCAGAGTCAACATTGTTAGACGCGGAACGTCGCTAGATAAGTCGTTGAGTATTCGACTAGATTTTGAGTAAGAGATGATATCAAGACTGGGGCCGAGCATGATGTAAGGGCCCAAAGAAGGCGTCCATCTCGATTACTGTACGACCGATTACACGCCATGCCGTACGTACCTAACGAGCTATCTGTATGATGCCAGTTCGCAATATGTATGAATACCTGATATTCTCCGTTTAAATAGCTCATTGCTCTTAAGAACCGACAGTTCTAGACAGTTCAATTTGGAATGGTTTTTCTGATTGGCGGGTGGCGTGCAACCAATCAAGGAGACAGGCTTAGCACGTTGACAAAACCGTGGAAACTAGCTTGAGCCATGTCCATGCGTGGTCGTTTATGCCTTGAATCCATGGGAGTCTTGAATGTCATGACTTTGTTCCAGGTCTGTCACAAAGTCAATCTGCGATGACCCTAATATTTACATATCCAGCACGTGACATGATGACTAATGTATCTTAAATGGCTTAGCGCAGAATGACTAAGTAAGTGGGGACATGCATGACATTTCGACTCATACAGTATCCATCTCCATTTTCAAGGCTGTCAAAAAAGAAATTATACACCATCCGACCCGATAGACAGAACCTAAACTCATGCCCCTACGCATTACATCAGCCCCAGTCTCTGGTATCAAAAAGAGAAAATCAGCCACCACACCCAAGAACCGGGCTTCACCGTTCGCCAGCCATGCACGCTCCAAACTATCTGCGCGCGGAAATGCGCAAGGTAAATCACTTCATCATCAGACGGGAGAGGAGGATGACGGGTTCATGAGCGATTCCGAGCCGTTACCCGACATCGGGAACTCACAGTATCTCACCGAGTCAGTGAAGCTCAACGGCGTGATGCAAGCAATGCAGCATGTGAAAGAGTCCATGTTCGAGGAACTACCGGAGCGAAGGGCAGGTATGGACAGTACCCGTATTGCAGAAGTACTGAATCTTCGCAAATCACTCCCGCCGCTGGTCTCGGTTGCGCATATACATACGGTACTGCAGGCGCCGACCAAGGTGGAGCGAGAGATTGTTTCGCTTGTTCAGTCGGGGCAGTTGAAGAGACTCATTGTTCCGGGTAGAGGGAATGGTGCCGCTGGTTTGGGTGATTGTTTGGTTATGGCTAGTGATTTGCGCGAGTTGGTGCAGATGAGTAGTGATCTGGACCAAGCTCTTAAAGGTATGTTGCTTGACTTGACGCATGCATATTACATAAACTAACCGTTCTATAGATCGATTCCTGGGCGTCCTAGGCGGAATGTCAAATACATCCGCCATCCCAGCCCTGACATTCTCGCGCGAAGAATCAGGCGCTCTCGTACGAGCCGGCTTTCTCGTAACAGCATCATCCTTATCCAAGGAAGCCGTCAATCTAACCTCCGTACGCGCCTACTCTATCGAAGTCGACGACACCAGACAAGACTCATTGCAGTCCCGCGCACCAGCATTTTTCCTGTCTCTACCCAACACAGGTCCCTATTTACGCCTCCTAAGCTCAGCGCGCTCGCATCTACTAGCTTTGCTAAGGCAGTCCAAATACCACGAAGCACCACTGACTCTTCTCCGGGACCGCTGGGACGGCGCCGTTGAGTCAAATCGCAGTTTCAGCGTGGCTAAACGCATTAGGGGGGAGTTCAGCGGTGTGCTACCGGGTAGGACTAAGAAGTGGAAAGAGTTTAATGGGATGGGTTTTCGCTGGATTCTAGAAGAGGCGCTTGGAGCAGGGCTTGTGGAGATTTTTGATACGGGGAGCGTTGGGCCTGGTATACGCTGTTTATGATCGCCACCGAAGTCATGGATCTCTGCAAATTGATATATATAAAACAATGGTATCAATACGACAGCCTGGACTCATTCAAGAGGACCTCTTCTTATCAACCCACCCCAGAAACAAGCCCACATCCGCCACAACAGCCTTGGGTACTCCACCCATCGTCCAACTCCGCTGCACCCACTGCGGAATCTGTCCTCCGGCATCTGAGGTCGTGGCCATGATCCACTCAATGCGCCGTTCTGCATTTGCGTCCGCAGTCGCAGGAGGCAACAACCGCACACGCTCAACGCTGGCATAATGCGCGAAGATGGTATTCTTTGGCACAGCGGATAGGATTTGTTGTTTGATTGCGTCTGGTACACCGTTGTTTGGCGAGTCTTTTTTGAATAAGAGCGGTATTTGGATTGTGTAGAATCCTTGGATGGAATTGTCGCTGTTGCTATTGGTGGTTGTGCTTTCAGGCTCATATGCCGATATGACCAGCGATATGAAGCTCCTCGGTGAGATGAGGCCGGCCGGTTTGAAAGTATGCGTAATCATATTCACTGCCACATACATCAATACCAAAAAAACATTCAAATAACAACGAGAAAAGAAGAACAAACCATGCATATCAACCCCCCTCCACCCTCCCAAATCCTCAACAACAGGCCACTTCACCAAATGCTCCACCGAAGCCACACTAGGCGTATAATCCATCTCATTCTCGGAATGATTCTCTCTCAACCCTTTCTCAAACTCCGCCCATGACGCACTTCCCCCTCTTTGGGCCGAGGAGTCTGCATGTATACTCTTGCGGCAGACCCAGTAATCTTCCACCGCCCCACTGCCGCTACTGCTATTTGGAGTAGAGGTGAAGAGTTGCACTTTTGCGTTTGAGGGTGCTGAAGAGCGGAGTTTGGGGTTTGGTTTGAAGTGTTGCGGGATTGTGGTTGTGATTAGTGTTTGAGCTTCGGTGAGGATTGTTGAGAGGAATATTTCTAGCTGTTGTTCTGTGTTTTGAGGGAGGGAGGGATGGGATGGGAGAGATGAGAAGGGAAGTGGCTTTAGTCGTAGGTAGGATGTTGGTGACATTTTCTGTTCGTGTTTCTGATCGATTGATGAGATCGTTGTTGTTGTATTGATGTTGGCGGTAACGTTATCACTGCTATCGTTATCACCGTTGTAAGTAGTATGTAAGTCTCAATGCTGAATAGACGGGTATTGCTCTCGAGAGATCGAAGTCTCATGTACCTTATATATCAGTATGCTGGTCAATGGATTACGAACAGGTAATGTGAAGTACAGATGTCGCGTTTCGATGTCGTCTCATTTACCTTGCTGACCACGTGATTAATCAGGGATCTGATACGCACTTATACACATCTTTAACTACCTAGGTACGCCTTATCCCAGGCTATCCGATTTATTGATTGATACGGTATTAGAAATGAATATGATAGATATGAGACGTAATATAAATGGTAGATAGAAATACTAAGCCCCATAAGAGAAAGATGGATCAGGTAATATAAGTTTTGATACGCCAACACGCCGCAGTAAAAATCCGGAAGGTGCAACAGAAATGGGGTCAAAAATAGATGCAAAGTGGCCAGATATAACATGAGTTGCAAATGTAGAATATTGAAAACGCCTGTCCAAGCCGCATCCTGACATGCATGTCATCAGCATCTCCGAAATTTAGGGGTGAAATCATGAACGAAACAAAAGTGATGCCAATAATACATTCGCGCAATGCACAATGTGTCCAATGTTACTCAAGAGGAATGGAAAATAATGTTAAGAATATTGTATCGAAAACGGGATATCGAGCCAAGTGACGGGGCGCCTTAGAACAGTCTCATCGCGCAGCATTTCCCGTCTGTGCTGGATTGCCTTGATTCTGTGCAGCTAGTTGCGACCGTAAAGATGCTACTTCTGCTCGCAGAGTGCTAACCTCTTCGTGTACAGATCGAATATATGCCCACAGCTTATCTTCCCGAGATTCTCCTTGCACGTTGGTTTCCGGACCAGCGCTAGATGTCGGATCAACGCTTGCTTGAGATGGTAAAGGTCCGCCCAAACTGCTGGAGTGGCTGTGTGTACTGCTGTGCTTAGCAGTCAATGCAGACGGAGGACCATTTTGCACAGATCCTTGACTGTGCAGAAACCGTGAGTCTGGGGCATTGAGTCCAGGTGGAGGAGGCAGCTGTGGTGGTGGAAGACCTAAAGAACCTTGGCCATGTCTGAAATGTGACGGTTGGTATTGTTGGCTCAAATTGGGCGAATGAGACCGATGCTGCTGATGAGAGAGACCCGCAGTATCCGCTCCATGGCTGACTTGCGAAGAAAGCGTATTTGGCGATAGAGGTTTCGGACTTTCTGTCATATTAGGAGCGGGAAATGAGGTTGACGTAGACGAATGCGCGGTTGCAGGAAAAGTCATAGTTCCACTTGTAGAGATGGGGGAAGTAGAAGAGCTTGATCCTCCATGGTTCGTCGGAGGTGGGAAAAGACCACGAGGAGGAGGCGGCGGCGGCGGCGGTTGAGTCGAAGCGATTGGAGGATATGTGCTTGGTGCTCGATTCTGGAAAACGCCTGGCGGGCGTGGCATGGGCTCGGAAGATACATTATTATGCTTACGTATACCTGGTATACCAAGGCGACGCTCCTCTTCTTCGTCCATCCGCTCGGGTTCAGTGTACATAAGGCCATCCATTGTGTCCTCTGCTCCAACAGTGCCGTCCCCGAAATCTTCTTCGCCTGCGTAGCTTCCCATACTCGAACGTCGCCCAGCACATCCGCCTTGACCTTTGTTATGACGAGCTAGAGCATCTCCCCGTGCAAATCTGCGACCGCACTTATCGCAAATATGTGGGCGTTCTCCCGTGTGCAGTTTCGTATGTCGTTTCAGGTCGTGTAGACGTCTGAATCGGGAGTTACACGTTTGGCATACGTATGGTTTCTCTTGGCTATGTGTGAGAAGGTGGGACTTGAGATTATGGTGGCGCGTAAACTCGGTTGAACAATAAGGACATCGATGTTTCTTTGTTGATGGCGAACGAGGGCTACCCTTATGAAACCCAGAATGAGGTAGACTGAGACCACGACGTGGATCCAAGGGACTATTTGCGGGCATTGGATATGAGAAGGCCTTGTTTGCATCTTCTGCCAAATCGGACTGATGGCGTGGTCTATCACCATCCTGAGAAGCGATGTCCTCAATGGGGCCGGGACTGGCCACAGTCGACGTATTCATCAAGGTCTGGTTTGCTTGGTCATCAGCACCAGTAGATGGCTCGGCATAATGACTCGAGCTCGTATATGAATCTACTTGCATGTCATCTGACACCTGGGCTGGTTTGGAGGTCGAGTCGGTGGGTTCATTAAGAATGGGTGCGGCGCCGGCATCTTCCTTTCGAGCTTCGACGGCAGCATTCAATGCTTCCTGAGCTACACGTGGGCTGTCCTGATGCTGTGTATCTTGTTCCTTCCCAGCCACCGGTGGTTGATCTGCGGCTGAGCTGGCCATGCCAACGGTAGTCGATGCGGGAGCCGAGGTTTCGAAGCCGGGAGACGGTGATGTGCGTAAGCCGGCACTAGCAATAGAACTGAGATGCGATTCTGGCTTTGGGGATTTGAGGTATGAGATCTGATCGGAGGGACCGCTTAGAATAGAAGTCGTAGCCGCCGGGAGCGGGTTCGATATCGCGACAGGATCACCACTTGTCTGTATTTGTCCCGCCATGAAGGCACCGTGTATTTTGCCTGGCGGAAATAGATGGTGAGGATCAGAACGCGCTTCTGTTATCACGCTAGTAGTCATGTCAGTCTTTGCAGTCACGGCCGGAGTTAGGTCTCGAAAGAGGAGTAAGAAGTCTCGTGCTTTGCGGGTAGAGAGGAAAGTCGCGATGACGACAACAGACAGAACTCTAGAGAACGAAAGCAATGAGGTAGTTGGAACAACAAGGATAAAAGGTATAGCAGATTGCAGCTATGTGAATCCAGAGCGCAATCGACTCTTGGAAGTGTGAACAGATGGGGGAAGACAGCAGAGGCAGCGACAGGTTACGTACATGTACCGTCGCGTGGGGCGGGCGTTGCTGTGTTCCTGAAGCGAGTGTGGCGCAAGCTGATGGACGGGTTATTCAGCTTCGCCAGCCTGGGTAAGCAAAAAGTGGAGGTCAGAGGCGCAGACCAAAACAGGAATGATGAGATGAAACAGAAAGAATAACGATCAGCCTTGCGGGAGGATAAAGAGATATTGTTGGTTGTCCGCAATCTGTATTCGTCGCTGGTCTCCGGTTGCCAGTTAGGACGGGGCCATGGAACTTGTCCGGCTATGCTGGGAAGAAATAAGCAACAAGAGCAGTAGCTTCCTGGATGGTCTGCAGCGGACAGCGGCTGCGGAGGAACCCCAAGTCTGCTGCCAAGATGAAAAGGGAAAAGACAGGTGCAATGTTTGCTCTGATGATTAACTAATTAATGAGAGACCGGTTGTCGCACAGCGAATACTTGGACACAAATGCAACGAGACTTGTCGCAAGGTCGCCAAGGCAGGCAGGCGGGAGGCAACAGGGAAGAAGCAGCACGAAGCAAGAAGGTTGGGTTTTTTATTTCGGTGCGCGCGAGCGGGAGTGGCAACAGCCAATGACGAACTGCAGAGGAAAGCAGGAATGGGGAAGGGAAAACAGGATGATACCAACAGTCAGTTCCTGGAAGAGGGAAGGCGAGGCGAGATGGGAGAGAGACAGTTGATAGTGAGTCAAGCCGTTGCTGTGAGGCTGCGACGATGAGGTGGTTACCATGTACTAGCGTCTGGAGTACGAGAAGGTACACAGTCAGATTAAGCTGGCGGATGATGCTGATGACCAAGTTCGTCCGTCCGTAAATAATACATAATACGTACATTAATACGTACGTACGTGCTGTCACAGCCACCAGCCAATACGGGACAGCGGCTCGGCTTGGCAGGTGCCAGGCGCGAAAACGTGGTGGTTGGTAATTACTAATACACTGATACAGTAACTACGGACATTGGCGTTATCGATGCCGCTGATCTCAATAAAATATCTCGATCAGTTCGCAGAGAATACGGAGTACATACATAGTACTACAGTCCTACGTATGTATTCAGACTGATCACAATATGCCAAACGAATATATAAGCTGTGGCTGTACGGAGTATGGAGTAGCGCAATACGGATCACTTAAAGGTTAAGTCGTCGATGGCTTGACCAGGGCGTTCCCTTGACGATCGTGAGGCTTCATTTTCCTTCCATCCTCATCCTGATATGATCTACGTAGTACAGTGAGCTACTTCAAAGCTCAGGGAAAGGTGGCCGCCACGAACATGCAGGTAACAGATCTACCGTCTGAGTCTGCTGTATTGTATGTGCCGCACAATCTTAGACTTTTGAAGATCCAAGCCACATACACATAATCCTCGTGCAGTTTGTCAAAGATCATCACCATCAAACTTTCCGACTGGGCTCCGTCCGGGGGACCCGCCAGTGCGATGGCAAAACAGCCGCTTCCCAAAAGCGATTGGATAAAATCCTGATCCTACCAGATCGTACAAAACCCCAATAAGAGCCATGACTGACAGATTGTATACTCAAAGTAGCATTAGCAAGCGACCCTACGTAGCTAGCCATCACGTAGCTAGCTGGACAGACACGATCCAGCTGTTGTTTGATGTAGATACGGTACGGTAAATCCGGTTCCATCATTATCGGCCAATGATGGGCCATGCTTCAGCTACCGTACGTCAGTTTACCGTGACACGGACACTTCCCCAGGGTCCAGATTCCGCATACTCCGATACATTACCGTACTCAGACACATAAATTACAGTGAATTGCAGCCGCATGCCTGGAAGAAGCGTACATGGTCAGCCTCAGACATATCGTTGTCTTCTAATGAAGAGGTTTATATTACGCTCTACGTTGAGACCTGCAGGTTCTGCAAAATATAGATACAACGGACTTTCTCTCCATCTCGGGAGGGGCAATCTTGAAAGAAGAGACCCGAGGAGAAAGTAGGCTTGTTCCTACACGTGATGACAGACATCAAGAGAGCCTTAGGCACACTTACTACATAGTAGTCTGGTGGTCATGCGCCACCCATGCCACGCAAGGATACTGGAGTATGAGGAAGTCGACACTCATCTGATAGAGTGTGCTCCGTAATGAGACATCTGATCTCAACGTAAGACGCATAATCCACTCCAGTAATCCGTACATAGAGACCAGAAATTAAGGACATCTTTTGGTTAAATTGATTCTTCTTGCCCTTGTTAGAATCAAAACCTGATTGAATCTACTACATAGTACGTATTCACGCTGTGGAGCACTTGGAGGCTGGTGGAGTCCGAGTTCGCGGCACCACGTAGCGCCTAACCCAAAGGGGAACGACTGAAATATATTGATCTGCTAGACTTCCTCCACCCAAGGTCTAATCTTGAGATTTCATCTGATGAAAGCTATTCGAGAGCCTCGCTCCTAGGAAGTGACGCTCTAGTCTATGCGTCACAGCGACAGATCCTTTCTCTACGACATACGAGGTTCCCGTCCTTGTCGCATCACATACAGTCTCATTGTTCTCCTTATCACTTTGTCTTATCGAGTGGTCTTAGGGCAAACCATCGGGCACCAGAACCTCCCTCGTTAGTGCGCAAGGGCGATCTGACAGTATTCGCCATTGTCACTTACTGATTACTGATTCAGAATTCTTCATTCGATTTTCGAAAGTTCATACAACACCCTGCGCAAAGCTCGACCAGCTCTCCTATCCTGACGTCGCGCAGGCACCAGTCACGACTATCCCAGTTACCTCAACTACGTCGATACAGGCATCGCCTCGCGCACTTTGAGACACCCAGTGTTGACACGCGATATGTACGGTTCTCAGCCTCCTCCGCATTACGCGGGGGGTTATCCGAACCCACCGCAGCCCGAATGGCGATCGAATCAGCCTCCGCCATCCGCCTCATACAACCCAAGCACATACGGTCCTATTCATCCCACCGCGCCTACAGCCTCACCAGCGCCTCCTGTGAGCCCTGGCCCGAATGTAGATACCACTAGCTGGGGCGTGCGGTACAATCAACATGGACCACCACCTCCTCCGTTACCGGTATGATGTCCTTCAAAACACCCGTATAGACACGACACTAATATGGTGATATATGAACAGCCTCGAAATGACCTATATTCCGCGCCATCTCCTCCACCGCCGCCGCCTCCTCCCCGTCCAACCTCAACGTCAGGTCCAGTACCTCCTCCGCCTACGAACTGGGACTACAACAATAATACTTATCCGCAGTCTACTGAATCCCCACCAGTACCCCCTCCAAGACCGCCTATACCACCTGCTTATCAGAATGAAATGCAGCAAACTCCACAACCATGGCAGAACAATCAGCAAAGCTATGGACCTCAGTATTCTCATCATGCGCCAACGCACCACTATGATCCGGGCGCGCAAACAGCACCCCCACCGCAGGGCTTTAGTTATGCACCTGTTGCTCCTGAACAAGCAGGACCAAACTACTACCAGCCACCAATTCCTTCTCTAGGAAGTCCGCCGCCGGCCATGCCCATGTCAGCGCCGTCGCAGCCTCCTCCAAATACTCTTCCTCCAACTACCGACACGCATTGGGCAGCGGCACAGCCCAGTAATCCCATGTCTGGAGCATCAATACTCGGGCATGGTGGAGTGTCAGACTGGGAACACTTGACTCCCACTCCTGGTGATGTAGATGACCTGCATCCAAAACACCCTACTCCCGGACAGCCTATGATGCAACAAAGTAATACAATATATACTCCGCAGGGCCCTATCCGTACTTCCCCTCAATATCAAACTCCCGTGTCTCATATGGTGAGCCCAAGCTCTCCAGTTCAGACACAATGGACACCTCCGGTTGAAAATCGACCTCCGAACACACAGGCTACGCCTCAATCATCCCATCCCCCAAGGACTGACAGCACCCAGTCTCAAGAGAGTGCTATATCTCCGCAAGAAAGGTCGGATACTATTGATGGTGTCATTCAAGCTTGGAGCCAGAACCCCGTCTCTCCTATCATTAAAGCCCAGGATGAACCATATGCTCCAAGCCCAGCCCCAATGTCGGCAAAGCCCACTTCTCCCAAGCCTACATCTCCACAAGCAGTGTCTGCTAAGCCACAGCCTCTTCAAGCACCTGCAGCTTCGGCGTCCCCGAGCGCTTCTCCTCGAGCGACAGATTCAAACACTACCCCTGGGGCACAAAGCGAGCAGCCGACTGCCAGAGCAGCGACACCTGCCGCTACTGAAACGGCTGCCTCCCCGGTCAAGTTTGTTGATCCGTATGATGATCTCGACCCGTGGTCAAAGTCATCTTTGTTTCGCTATGTGACGATGTTGCGCAAAGAAGCAGTGGCAGAGTCGGAAGAGGAGAAGTATAAGATATTTACTGGGTTTGTCGCAAAGGAGACCAGACTACGAGAGGTGCTGTACAGTATAGAAGCTCCTGAGAAGGAGACTAAAGCAACCGAATCCAGTGAAGAAGTCAAAGAGACGCCTACTGCTTCTGTGTCTGTCGATTCTGGGCTTATCCCGGTACAGTCTGAAGCAGGTGCCCAGTACCCAATTCAAAGTCGACACGGGTCGGTGGATTCTGACGACATTCCCTACAGTCCCGGCGGACGGCCTATGCTTGGCAAAGGCCCGGCACAAATCATCGCAAAAGAGCAGGGCACTCTCCACAGGTCAGCGTCAAATCCCCAAGGCAAAGGCGGTAGCTATCATGGCGGTGGTTTAGCAGTACAACACCAGAACGATCTCGCTTTCAGATCCACGTCGGTACCACCATCTATGAATAGCTCAATTGCACCACAACAAATTGCTCCTCTGATCTCAGAACCTCCTCGACCCGCTTATACGCCTTTCCGATATGCCGAGGGCCCTCAGCGTGGCGGAGAAGAACTAAGTGTCACTCAGCCAGGTTATCAAGCCTACTCTGCTTTGCGTCAAGCATCTGCTGAAAGTGGACGTGCTATGGCGGTCCCAACTCTACGCGCTCCAGCGAATTCGAGCCTAAGTGTCCAGAAACCTTCGGCCAGCATTCAAATGGATGAAACGTTCCTTGGAATTATCCGAGAAAAGAGTGTTTCTTACAGAGGGAAGAATGCGCCACCTGTATTAGGAAGTGGTATTGAAGAACTTGGTGCTTTGATCCCAGATCCGTTTCCAGTTTTGGAAGAGAGTGTTGAGATTAGTAATATCAGGAAGAAGATGGAGGTGTACTCTGATGACTTTAGGTATATCTACGTTACTACAGAAAACTGGGAGCTGTCTGCCAGAGACCGCCGCGAAGCTCTCGAAACGGAACGTCTCCAACGTCAAGAAGCATCAGAGTCGCGTATTGATGCTCTTTTCAACGAAAAGGAGATTGGTTACGCTGATATCAATCCTCTTGAGGAAGAATTCCGACAAAATGAAGCTCGTACCCAGCTTGAAGAAGAGCGCAAGGAGCTTGACAGCTACATTCGGAGAGTCTTCAACGCGGTGGATACACGGCTCAAGGAGGAAATTGTGGAACTCAAAGCACTGTATCAAAGAGCACTGGACGAGCTCAACTATGACAGGATCCACTCAAATCCCAACTCGAAGTACCAAATTTCGCGCACAATGAAGACGATCAACACCTTATCTGGAAAGTTGGAAGCCCGATACCAAAGACGACTCGACCTTGGTCTAGATCGTGAACGACACCGGAAAAAGGCAGAACGACGACCTTTGGTATTCCTTGGAGATTCACGGGCACTGAAGAAGCTCGATGCCGATTTTGAAAAGATGGAGAAGCAGAATATTGTGGAAGCAGCCAAAGACCGAGACGCGCGAGCGAACAAGTTGACCGATATATTTGACGAGGCGATTCTTCATGCTCTGGGTGATCATCAGAGTGTCCTCGACGATATGGCAACGAAAACGCGCAAACTTGATGTGAGCATGATTGAGCGGAGTAATCTGTCAGAGGCGGACAAAGAGTTGCTACTACGGTCGATATCTGCGCTTACCAAGTTGCTTTCGGAAGACGCCGAGTCTATGTTGACAAGTTTCCGAGAGGCGGATAGTCGGTTGAACGAGGCTGATTATAATGTCTCTGTGGCTGAAGCTCAGTATGCGAACGCAGATCCCGAAGTATTCCGTCGACTAGAGGAAGAGAAGAAGAAAGAAGACGACAAGATTCAAGAAGACCACGAGTCGAAGCTCGAGAGTATCAGAAAAGCCCCTAACGAGATATCAACTAAGATTGACGCAGTCTTGATCGCAATACACAAGGAGCCCGGTGCAGGTCCTGGACCATGGCGTCGACCATTGTCACTCGTCGACAAGCTTTCTGTACCACCACAGCCGCAAACGCGCTCTCGCTCTCCGTCGGCGGTGTTACCAGACCGCCACGATACTCCTATTCAGGAAGAAGAGCCTCATCCGGGCGAAGTGTTGATGCCGGGACCACCACCTCGACGCGCCTCTGCCGAAACAGAGCAACAAGAACGACTTCGAAAGGCTCTTGAGGATGCGAAGAAACGCAACGCAGCAAAGAACTACACTACTTGATTTGACTAGGCGTGTATATATTTGTAGTTAGTTAGACATGTTAATGATAACGGCCCTATGATACCTTACCATTAAGGTAACTTATGATCAAACAGATAATGCCTAACAAATCGCATCCAGGGCATATATTAAACTGTTGGTTCGGGCTGGCAATAACGCAATAACGAGTCAGGCAATTTCCATTTCTGGCCAACCTGATCCCCCCTAATTCCGTAATTTTGGAGCTGTGTACTTGAAAATACACGTTTAATTACCGGCTATTCTTACCTTTTTGCGGGCGATCCGGGCGTAACAGTACGTAATCTGAGCCAATATGTTCTAGATTAACGCGAATACGAAAACGAAGCTCCAAAATTCGGTACCCTAACTCACTCCCAATTTCGAGACCCCGAGCCATTTTGATTTAGCTTTCCTTTTTTTTTTTTAGGTCTGAACCCCTGAAATTGATTATCAATACTAGGTTAATATCCACCATAAGCGAGAAATCAGGGCTTGAAAATCGCGAGGCTGGGGTTTCTTTGTTTGCGTGTTGATCCATACTTTTTCTATGCTTCTTCGTTTTTGCGCGGGCTTTGGACCCTTGATCGGTTTATGGATGGTCATGGCGCGGATATCAGTGGCCGAGAAAAACGTGGATGTATTTGGGATCCATGGTTATGGGCTTGAGGGACGTGGTACTGGGTCTGTGTACTTACTTTCTTTTCGTTGTTGGGAATCCTGTCTAGTTACAGTTCTATCAACTACGCACGGAAAATACTCAATGATTTTCAATTGATATAATGATGTGCTAGTGCTACTACCAGGTATGTATATGAATGTCTATATGAGAAGATCCAGCTAACTCAAGACTTATACAGAACAGAACCGAACAAAACGCTATGAAAAACATGAACATGAACATGAACATATGAAATGAAAACCGAACGCCTTCTTCGTTCGGATGAAAAACTAACTATCGCGTCCGTTTGTGACTTCCACCAGCTTCCGCTGCTGCCGGCCTCTTCCCTCGAGGTTGTGTACGACTCGATTGCGCATCGTGTATCAATGACTTCAACTTGAGCAGAAACGGCGACGGAGCAGGAATTATCTCGACTTTTGCCAGGATATCGCACAGATTCGGGACATACGACTCCAGCACGGATGCAGGCACTTCCTCCAGAACGTCTAATATGAACAACCCTCCGCTTTCCTCGTCTCCCATACCCTGGTCCTCGTCACCGGCCTGGCCTATCAATTGCTCGTACAGGTTTCGATCATCACCGTCCTCACCGGGAGGCGCCACTCTACCCCAAGAATTATTCTCGAACGCATCGATGTTTCGCGCACTCACTTCCTGGAGTAACGTTATCAGTGCCTCTACCGCCCCTTTGGTTCCGTACGGTATCCGAACAGCAAGATTATTCCGGATCTGAGCCACGTGCCGTCGCAGTTCCCTCGCTACCTCGCTCACATTGTTCAGCGATGGCAGTCTTTCGTTGTTGCTACTACTAGGTAGCCGCCCCGTTCGTCGATATTCGTCAAATTGCGTCAGCAGATTCCGGGACTTTTGATGGACCTTGTCGAAGTAAATGGCTGCGCAGGCACCGGCCGGCATTGCCTTGCGGATACTACTGTAGACATTGTCGTCGTGGACCGCGAGTCGGAAGATGGTTGCTTCGAAGTCGCCCTGTACAACACATTGCTCCGGCGTACGAGGGTTTGATGTCGCGGTTGATTCTACCAGATCCCTTCGAAAGTCTTCGGGAAGAGTGACTTTATTGAAAGCGGACATGATGTCGCGGACCTGCTCTTGTCGAGTTAAGCCACCAGCGATGAATTCTCCGCTGCTGGCCATAGCGGTTGCTTCGCTATCGGGGATAAAAGGCCATTCTAGCTCATTCGCAAGTGATTCTAGGCGGTCTTGTAAAAGAGTATGTAGAGGAGGTAGGGTAGGAGAGAATCCATCTCGAGAAAGCGGTAAACCCGGACGGGGAGTATGAGGCGAAATGCTGTCATACACTTGGTCTACAAGCCACTAGGATATTGTCAGCGCCTCTGTCGGTTCGTTAAAGGTAGTAGACTTACAAATATGTGCCGACAGGCCATGTCCGGCCGGTTCCTGTACTCTGAACATGTACAATTTGCTCCCCCTTTTCGTATTCGGATCCGAGGACGCTCAATAAGCTGAAATTCGTAAAAAGGGGAACTCTCCCGACAGTAAACTACATCAAAGTGACCTGTTAAACCAGCCAATGCGCGAGCTCTGGATTCTAATTCAAGATTTTCAATGTCGTATACGATTTTTGACTTTGCACTTGCAGCCAGAATCATGGACGCCATATTGTCCGGACTGGCTTCTTCTTCCCCTTCGTTGTCATTGAAATTTTCTTCATCTTGGCTCTCGGCCTCTATTTCAAGGTCGGACGCAGCTCTTTCTTCTGCGTAAAATTTGCGGTTGTCGTCGTTGTTGCCTCTTCTGTGCCGTCCCGGCCGTGCCTCCCCTTCCTGTCTCTGGCTCGTACGAAGAGAATGCCTCCGCCTTGACGCAGAGGTATTACGAGCCGCTGCGGAAAGAGACGCGGGAGGAGGAGGAGATTGCTGATGATGTCGGTGTCGTCGTGATCGGTGAGTCTGAGAGCGGGTTGTGGGCATATTCTCACCAAGAGACAGCTTTCCAAGCTGTCTCGTAGGGGATGGAGACATACAAAACCACGGGACTGAACAAAGGATAGAAAAACCTCGTGCCCAGGTCAGTACGCACCTAGGGAAAAGTCGGATTATTCAATGTCGAGACTTTTGTTTTTCTTTCTTCCTTTCTTTATGTTAGGTAGTATAAAGTTCCTGTTCGGACCACGGATAAGGTAAAAGTTGTGGGTTCAGTCACTTTTCCAAGGTTGTCTCCATTGTTATACCTTTTCTATTCACTCCCTTTTTTCCATTTCTACACCGACATAAGAAGGAGAAATCACAATTATGACAATTATGACAAGGTGGACTAGGTTAACTGAGCCGCGGGGTTTTTTGTTCTTGCACGCCGCATTTTGATGGACAGCAATTTCAAATTTTCGACCTCCTATTCTCCTATCAATTTTTCAGCTGGCGGTATGCATAGTAGATAGTGTAGATGGGTTAGATAGGCACGAAAGACAGGGCACCACATATCAAGGTTCTGGAATTGCTTCGCCGCCGCATGGAACGCTCCGAAATGGAGCCAAGCAGTCTTCTTTCTTTGACCAGCGCGAGAATAATCGGCGGGAAGCTGACAAGCGGCACAGGTTCGTTTTTTGTCTGTCCATTTTTTTTTTCCTGACCGCGCCTTTTTTTTTGGCGTACTGGCACAGAATGGGTTGCGTCAGTGTTGAGCCCGAGGCCATGGCTTATGGCTCAGCAGGGGGAACCGAGTTAAACGAAAGCGATTATTCATTGACTGTTTGATCGCTTCTGGACTTGATTTTCGCTTTCTTCATTTCCGATGTTTATGTGTGTTATTTTCGTTTTCGAGATCAGATATCCAATTATTCCTGGCGCGGGTTTCCATAGATCAGTTTGACGGCGCTTAAATGATTGGGATGATCGAAATGGAAACCACTTCCAGGTGCTCAGGTCGGCAGTCAGCCTTCGAGGCTGACTGCGCGAATTTAGTGCTTAGTAAATTAGCATGATGTCAATAGCTGAATTGATCAAGATTTCGAAGTGTTCAAATGTTATTATATTGATGAAAAAATGGCAAGGAGGGGATGGCATCTTATATGAAGGACAGTTGTTATATCTCTATCTATTAAAAATGCATTAATGATTACCATACTTCCACCCAAAATTGCAATGCAGCTAACCATGACGGAAATATTAAACGAATACATGAATCACACAACACTAATCGGACAGCAGCATCACATAAAGGAAAATAGATGAGTATCCATACTCGGAATTTAAGCATATGCATGGTTATCATCGCCGGAAAGGCACTAGAGCATGCTACGGCAAGGTTGCAGAGCCCTGAGCATGGTGATGGGAAATAGATGCATAATCTCCACTTTTGTTTATCTCAATCTGGTTTGTGTATGACTCAGTTTGTGTTGAATTCTCTTCCTGATGACGCATACTTCAGCCTATGCGGCACAGTAGCAGGTGAGACAGATGGAGGATGCACTTGACGCCAAGGCATACAAGGCTGTGATCAATCAAGAGCCTAATCGAGCAGCGTTTAAAAGAGGAGGCTTACCCCATCCTCATACTCCATATCAGATAGACACGAGTTCATCTAATCAAAATGGGACTATAAAGAATCATGGTTATGTACGGCACCTGATTGGTCAAGAGGGTGAAAGTGGCCGCGGCCTCATGCAGGCCTCAGGCGATTAGGGCTCACTCAGGGAATGCCTTGCAAATCAGGCTTGAAGAACTAACCTTGCAGACAAGGCACAATCAGCCTGACTTATGTAAGACTCTAGCCCAAGAAACAAATCCCCTCAATGACAAAGTGATATAGGAAGCCAATCAATAAACGCCCAAGCTCTGTTGTGCAGCCAATCAGCACTTAGATCTACAGTATTCTCCGCATCATGATCATCTCCGGGGCATCAAAGTAAACATTTCAACTATTTTGAACTACAATGCAAATGTTCATGGAAATTCCAGAATATGCAGGAATCTGGACAGTCACAGAGACCCGAGCCAACGACAGTAGCAATAGCTGCGCTTGATATACTAGTTTTGATCACGACAAATCAAGCACCACCCTACCTTGCAACTTCCCCTGCACCATTCGCTCGAAAACATCAGTCAAATTCTCCGGCTTATCAATCTCGTAATGCGCCTTGATAATTCCTCGCTCGGCAAATTCTAGCGTCCGAATGGCTTCACCACGATTGCCCACCGCCGATCCCGTGATGGTGAGTTGCTTGGTGGTAATGACTCCTGGATTCGCACCGCCAATATTCACATATTCACCCTCAGGGATACCCACACAGACCAACGTTCCGCCGAATCGGAGGAGATCAATAGCCTGTGCATAAGCTGCATTTGCTGCTGTACAGACTACTGCAGCATGTGCACCCAACCCACCCGTAAGGGACCGGACGTGTTTAGTGACACCTTCCTTGTCGAGTTTAGTAAAATCGATAAAGTGCTCAGCGCCGGATTCCCGGGCAAGCGCTTCTTTACTTCCGTGATCAATAGCTATCACTCGAAGACCCATTCCTCTACTTGCCAATTGGCATGCAAGATGGCCCAGACCTCCTACTCCAGAAATCACCACCCACTGTCCAGGAAGAGCTCTACTGCGGTTCAGCGCTGTGTAGACCGTGACTCCCGCACAGAGCATAGGCGCAGCATCTGCCGACGACAATCTGTCGGGAATCCGCGTTGCATAATTCGCAGGCGAGAGCGCATATTGCTGAAAAGTGCCTGGAGTGTAGTATCCACTGACCTTTTGATTCAAGCAAGTTCCGTCCAGACCTACGAGACAAGCCGGGCAATTCTGGCATGCACTCCAAACCCATTTTATGCCTACCCGGTCACCAATCTTGAAGCCAGAAGACTCTGTGCCGGGGCCTAATTTGACGATCTTGCCGACGCCTTCGTGGCCGCCGATTTGGCCTGGCTGGGTAGGGTAGGGGAGAGTTTTCCACTAATCAACTCAGTTTGTTTCAATTCCAGCAGGTATTATTATGACTTACTGTGTTGGTCATGACGGCCAAATCCGAGTGGCAGACTCCGGTGTGAGTTCTGTCAAAGCCATTATCAGCATTTTAGGGTATGAATTAGGGACATGAACACTAACAAGTTAACCAGGATCTCACCGGCACCAGGCTCCGGTACATCGATCTCCACCACTTTGGTGGAGATCTTGCCTGGCTGGTCATAGATAGCAGCCTTTTGCTTCTGAGGGATGGATACCGTACTGCTCTCGGCCATGTTGTATATACAAACTTATTGATAGCTTGATATTGCTTGCAATATGTCAAATAAATGAATTGATGAAGTTGTGGGTAAAATAGTCCAGTAGTACCATTTGTCCTTCTTTTAAGGACTGGTATGCCAGTCACAAGATTGCAGTACCTCATCACCTCCCCGGATCACCGAGGTGCACGACCCCAGGTTTCTGCGACTACCGAGACTGCCGATACATACATGATCATGCATCATGTATATACTACCTTAGCATCTATATTTCAAGCTCACTACATCTGATTCTATGCGATAGCCTGCTTATTATCGCTACCACAATTCATCCATCTCCAACTTATATCTCGCAAACCAACAATCACATTCGTGATTCCACAGCACAATCATCTCACATTAGATTACGATCTGCCCCACAAACCCAAAACCCTGAACGACCCATCACTCCACAATCCGATACATCATCTATATATTAAACGGAATCTAGTACAACATAGTACGTACTAACAGCATACAATGATTAATGCGGGGAAGGAAGCGGGGAGGAGACTAATGTATCAAACATACGATACCCCCGCACGCCCCAAACCTGAATTGGGACCAGTACAGCCGTATGGTATTGTATTGAAACGGAAAGGGTTCCGTACACGAACCCTAACCCTAATCGAACACGACGAATGTTAGGGTATCGCTTTTCGGGATAATTAATACCGAGCTCAAATTATCCGACGGATGAATTAGAATAGATTGTCATTCTGATCAGGATTCACGATCTGGGTAAAAGGGTCACGTAGACAAGGCTGTCGGAAAATTTCGAAGAGAAAGCTTGCGTAACGTGTAAGCTAGTTAGTCACTAAATTGTAGGTACCTAACTCTTGTCGATGCCATAGTTATCGTACGTACGAGACTAAGCAAGAGCTTCAATTAACCCCTCTCTGCCAGCACATACCCACTCATTGGACGATCATCAATCCTCTTTCCCTCTCCTAAATCTCTATCTATTTACGTATCCGAACCAAGAATCGGTATCACTCCGTCTTTCTGTCTGATCGACAGATCAAAATGACCATCCCAATCGTCGACTCACACATCCATCTCTGGACAGAAACGCAATTGGAAACACTCGCCTGGCACAGCGCAAATAATCCGCTTGGTTCACAGCACTCTGTTGAGGACTATTTATCATCTGCTGCAGCGCAAGAGACGTCAAAATATCAATTACAAGGATTCGTCTATCTCGAGGTAGATCGGATATCTTCTGTTGAAGAAGAAAATGATACGAAAGGATGGGAGCATGTCCTCGATGAAGTCTCCTTTCTAGCTCGAATAGCGCGCGGAACACCTGCGTATGGTGAAGGGCATGTTGAAGCTCACAAGTCGTTGATGCTTGGGTTTGTGCCCTGGGCGCCTGTACCGGGTGGTCCGGTCGTGTTGGAGAGATACGTATCTCTCGTTAAGGGTCGCATAGCTTCTTCCTCAGCTACAAATACCGAATTCAATGAGAATGATAAGGTATGGAAGAAACTTAGAGGCTTTCGATACCTCGTCCAGGATAAGCCTGCAGGCACAATGCTTCAACCAAATTTTGTCGAGGGATTGAAATGGCTTGGTAAACAGCGGCTGGTATTTGATCTCGGTGTCGATGCTAGACAGGGTGGATTGGTGCAGTTGCGAGACGCTGTCGAATTGATAAGCAGAGTGAACGATGGCGTGAGTCAGGAAGATAGGATTGTTGTTATTATTAGTAAGTCAACCACTCTATAAGGGACTTTGGACGGGATACTGACCGGAAAGATCATCTATGTAAACCAAATCTGCACATACCCCCGAATGAAGCCAATAATCATCCGGATTTTCTCGAATGGAAAGACTTGATTACCGCCATGGCAACACATTCCACGACAACATATATGAAACTCTCCGGTCTGTTCTCTGAATATCCGCAACAATCCGAAGAAATCACACAGGGAGATGAAGACTCGTTGATCGACTGTCTTGTTGATCATGCTCGCCCCTGGACAGATGCCGTCTTTGATGCCTTTGGCCCTCACAGGATCATGTTTGGATCGGATTGGCCTGTGTGTACGGTTGGGACGGGAGCAACAGCTTCAAAGTCCGGAGGAGGGAGAACAGGAGCTTGGTTTAGGTGGAGGAAGGTCGTTGAGAGGATCCTTGAGAGGCGCGGTTTGAGTGAGGATGAGAAAAAGGATGTTTGGGGAGCGGTTGCTGTTAGAGCTTATGGATTGGACATCGTCCCGTGAGAGGTTGACAAGGAACTGTGGTAATTATGTTGTATTAATTAATGCTCATGATGTATTGAGGCTCCCCTCGGTGTATCACTGTCTACTTATACTATACTCATATAAAGGCATGCATCGCTGAAACGCCAACCCAACCAAACAAAGCCGCTGCAAATGCCAAACAAACAGACCCAAAGCACCCAAAATACTCCAACATCTAATGCAAACATGACACGCTAAAGACAATCACCAGCAAGCAAAGCCTTGAGAATACCCTCACCAGGTCCAGAAATCTGGTTCAAAATCTCCTTTTCAGACACAAAACAAGCCAAGCCCTTCTCATCACTTCCCTTGGAAGGAGTAGACGAACTACTTCCACTCTTAGATGGCGTGCGCATGATGCCCGATCCACCGGCAATAGTACCACCGCGACCACGACCTTGAAATTCTCCAACTAGGCCCAACGTCTCGAGACTACCCACGACGTCCTTGAATTCCGTCGCAGTAAGGGGATGAAGGACATTGTCGCTCCGGCATAGCGAGCAATAAGTATCAAATAGCTCTCGAACAGTAGGTGCATTCACTCTGGACTTGGACGGTGTAGCATAGATCTCCACACTGCGTCGCTTTCGGTCGAGTGCCACAAGAGCGCACAAGGCTGCCTTTTGCTGTAGATTCAGTCCCTGGAGGCGCTGCGTAGTGCCTTGACCAAAGACTGCAGCAGTGATACGGGCAACGTGGGCGATCGATGCCCTTGGTGCTGTAAGAGCAGTATATGCATTGGCCAGAGTGCGCTTGGAAGCTGGTGTCTTGGGTGGTGATGACAGGTTGACATTTTCCGCAAGAGCATGCTTCGATGGGCTTTCGGGAATAGCATTCTCTTTGTCCAACTTGGTTTGAGTCTCTTGCTCGATGACATCGATAGCTCGTTTCACCAAATCAAAAGCCTTGCGCAAATCACCCGTCTGAGAAGCAACTTTCTTCGCACACAGCTGTATAGCTGCAGGGTGAACAAAAGGAACAAAGTCACCGCTCGCTTTGGCCTCAGTTTCGGGGACTAGTGATCGCAAGCGGGTAGAAATAACATTGGCGATTTGAGCTGCGTTATAAGGCAAGAATGGAAGCAGGATAGGCTTGAGATTGTTTGCCTTGAGACGAGGTAGAAATCGATCTGTAAGATCCAAAGCGTTGGCTATACCGATCAAAAGCAACTTTGACTTGCTGTTCAGTGACCACTCGAAAAGAGAATAGAGAATTTCCGGGTCCGCCGTAAGAAGATGATCGATCTCATCCAAGGTCACCAAGTACAAGTCGTCCGACTTCTTGGTAGGGACGAACATGTTCTTGAGCTTTTCCGTCTCGCTCATCGCAAATACATCGTAGTTATCGCACAGAGTTTCAAGGAGCTTTCCATATATATCTCGAGCAGATCGCATACTGACACAGTTGACATGTGCAGATTTGACAACGGCGTCCACATTCAAATCACGGCAGACTTCGTCGATGGTCGCACTTTTGCCAGTTCCAGGAGGTCCACTAACATATATACAACCCCCTGTTCGTGACTGCATGCCGTTTTCAATAAATTTTGTAAGTTCAGCGCGCTCTTTTTCCCTTCCGATCAAACGTTCAGGATTTGCGCTTCGCGCAAACAATTTTCGGGCCGGTGTATAGACAGTGGTAGTGCCTGCTGGAGTTCCAACATGACGAGGTGTGCGAGGTGTCATAGATTTTCCCACAACTTGAACGCGATGCTTGGGAGTAACTGGAGGAGAGTTGACAAGCGCATCGCGGAAGCGCTTCGACTGAGGAGTACGAAACTCAGAGACCACAACATTTTCGGCTATTCATGTGGAAATTAGTAAGATGGCATAGCGTAATAAGGATATGACCAAGAACATACTGTCTAGCGGTTTCGTGGGCTTAAGGTGCGTGTCGCTTTTTGAAGGTGACAAGGTTTCGTTGTTCTGAACATTACGTTTCGAGCGACTATTACCGCTGGTGGAAACTTTGGTGTTAATCTGGCTCGCGTATTGTGGTTCGCCGCTACCAACAACCCTAGATCTGAGGCGAGTAGAAGTCTGGGTGTTGCTCTCCTCTTCGTGGATGCGAGGTGTGCGTGCTCGGCGCTTGCTGCCAGAACGAAGAGGCAGAGAGTCTGAAATGGCAAAATTAGTAAATAAAGAAGGAAGATATTAATTCAGTAAGAGCTCTTACCCTCGACGTCAAGAGCAGTACGCTGTCGTTTCCCTAATACCGTAGCTGCCATTTTTGATGTTAGTCGTATTGTGCTTCGAAAAAGCGGCGATGAGTTTCTTGGAGGAGAGAGGTACCTTCCGAGGGCAGGTACACAAGTTATATCCGAGACGCGTCGCGCATTCCCAAAACGTTAAGATTGAAAGAGCGCGAACCGCGTCGTAGCCGCGCCCGTGTGGCTTGAAACAGGGTCATGTGATTTGCGCGCGTCAATGGAACGGTGGTCGTGGCCGACCAAAAGTGCAACTTGAGATCACAAAAATCTTATGCAAATATGCGCTTCCGGCAGTTTTAGGTCACCGTATCTACATATTGTGCATAATTTCCAGCAACTCGGCTCAACTTGCCATAACAGCGGAACGGAATAACATCCTCTCCGAGTCCCCACCAATGGCTCGAGATGACGATAGTTACCCGACATTTGTAGCTAGCACCTTCTACTTATTATATTCAAATAGCACATGAGCTTTTTGGTTATTCTTTCATTTTCCATTTTTAGTATTTGCTTGTGGAAGTTTTATCCTAGACCCAGCATTGCTAACATTGATCAGCCAGGTGTGGAAGTCCTCTGATCTGCGTTTACTTCTGTTTGCCTTCGCTAGACAAGATTGCCTTCTTATTCCTCGATCTGCCTAAACTCAGCTTGACATCCATCACTTTCATCCCACATAGCCCACCATGGAGGGCGACGTGGTATCTCAGTTCCAAGAGATTACAGGCTCTACCGCAGAGCTTGCAACTCAATATTTACAGGTTGCCGATTTCGATATCCAACAAGCGATGCAACTCTACTTTGAGAATGGCGGGGCAGAGTTAGGAGCGACACAACAGCCCGCATCCACCGCAGCCTCTCGTCCTAACAATCGTGGTGATAACGCTATTCATATCGATTCAGATGACGAAGATATCACGATAGATGAAACCCGATCGTCAGCTCCGTCGCGCCAACCTGCCGAATCCACATTTGAAGATGATGCCGCCATGGCTCGCCGATTACAAGAAGAGATGTATGCTGGTGGTGCGGACGACGTGCGAGCTCCTATCGCCAGGACGACAGAAACACTTGTTGGTCCTGGGGCAGAGGGCTACGGAGATTTTGATCCCATGGCCCAGTTTAGAATGCGACAAGGGGGTAGGAGTAGTTAGTCAAAACTTCGCTATATGATAAATAATTCCTTGTAAGCTGACCATTCATTTTTGTTTTGCAGGTCGTCCAGGCATATTCAACCAACGTGACTCGTCTATCTGGGAAGAGAGCTCTGATAATGCAGCGGCAGCACAACGAAGCGCTCTGGCTCGAGCCACCGGAGGTGCTTCAGAAACGTCGTCCAAATCAACCCTGTTAGCTGAGATGTACCGACCGCCGTTCGATCTCATGTCTAGAGTGCCTTGGGATGCAGCTCGTGAGGAGGGCCGACAGAACGAGAGATGGTTGCTCATCAACATCCAAGACCCCTCCATATTCGACTGTCAAGTCTTAAATCGCGACCTTTGGAAAGATCCAGGTGTGAGGGATACAGTCAAAGAAAATTTCATATTCTTGCAATACAACAAGGATGACGAAAGGGGTACGCCTTACTTGCAATACTACTTCCAAGGAAGTGATGTATCAGATAATTACCCACACATCGCCATTGTCGATCCTCGCACTGGAGAACAAGTCAAAGTGTGGTCTGGGGCCCCAGTCATCAAGGCTCCAGATTTCCTCATGCAGCTCCATGAATTTCTAGACCGATACAGTCTCAAACAGAACGCCCGCAACCCCGTCGCGAAACGAAAACCCGAAGTTCCTAGAGAAAAGAAAATAGAAGCAATGACCGAAGAAGAAATGTTGGAGATGGCGCTGAAGAATAGCCTCGAAGGAGCTGATACTGCGGAGAGGTTGGCTGATCCGGATGAGCTGACTCGGAGTATTGGTGACCTAAAGGGCAAAGGACGAGCCGAGGATAGCGAGGAAATCTCACTGGCAGAAACAGAAGCGGCGGCAGAGGATGCTGGTGTTTCTGCCTTTCGATCTATTCCTTCTGATCGCATTCACACGGAGCCACCTGCGGACCCGGCCACTACCACCCGTATTCAGTTCCGCCATCCTTCCGGTAGAGTTATTCGCCGGTTCGCCCTGGCAGACCCCGTACGGCGGATTTACGAATGGCTCAAGTCAGAGCCACCGCTTGCGGAGAAGGCAGGCGTTGTGTTTGAACTCAATGCGATGGGTAAGAACCTGATTGACGAGCTCGACACGACCATTCAAGATGCCGGTCTCAAGAATGGTACGGTGATGATTGGCTACTTGGAAGACTAAGTTAGTCTAATTTAGCCGTTACTATCCGCTTTCTCGAATCTGCATACACTGAGGCGTTACATGGATCTATTTTACGTATCTGATGGATTTGTCTGCGCTCATTTTGAGATTCATCAGCATGTTTTCCATGAACGATAATGACATATGCCTGTCCATATTTTGACTAGAGGGGGCTTGCAACACCCTTTCGTGTATTAGAACTCATGATAGCTTTGACTACGTACAATGATAATGACCTGACTAGATGATTACAGTTTAAGGTGTCCTTATTATTGGCTAACATCGTCACAACTCTGTTTTAGTTGATGGAAATAAGATACAGCATGGTGTAATCGTAATACACAAAATCTAGATAAACAAAAACAGAACGAAGATGGAGCAGCCAATCATAACAGTTGCGTACCTGAAGGACCGACCTCTCATACGTCACTTGGGCCACTCGACGACGTATCAATACAAGTACGTATTACAATACAAGCAACAGCGGTACCCCGCCAATCGCACCTCCTCAGGTTGTTTACAACTTTACAAGCTGCCGCCTGTTAGCCGCTATCACTGATGGGACGATGTGACCGGCTGGTGATTGTTGTTTATTTATTTATTTCTTGTTGTCACGATTGAGATGATGCGCATGACTTTATGATAATGTCGACTTGCATTGCACGATTCTACTGCTCATGAGCAGTATCGAGTACCTCATACTACGTCCAATAAAGTCATTGGGCACTTGAATCATTCACCTCACCCAAAGTAAGTCGAATCAGCCACCAAAACCCTTGACCTCGTTAGAGTGGCTAATGTAGGAATCATCAACAGAATCAGAAATCTCAACGCCCTTTTTGCTTTTTGACTGATTCGGCCCAATATTGTGCAGCATCAGCTACCCTTTTGCGATCAACAGTCGGACGACACACTCCTTTCTCCTACGAACTTCTTTAACGTCCTCCAGTCACTCTCTAGAATTGACGGAATATTCCCGGCGAATATATGTACTTTGAATCCTAGTGAAAGCCGAAGGTCTCGACGTGGATAAATGCGCTAACGTTTCGAGCGCTCGTGGAAGTTAATCGCGGGCCCATTACCACTCCTTGCTGGCGCCCTTGATAACAAGGAGCTGAACATATACACCTCGACTCACCGACTCATAAGCGCAAGTTCACAGACGCGCCGAAGAACTACATATAATACGCTCCTTTCCAACTCGCTTTCGTCAAATTCTCGCGTCACATCTTGGGATTAGGCCATTGGACTCGGCGCAAAATGCAGGCAGTTGCGGATCCAGAAACGCTTTACACCAAGCAAAACTGCCTTGGTACGTTATCAATTAGACATGAAGAACCGCTACTCGCTTTGTTCATAGTGCTAATGTCGCATCTCTAGGCGGTGGGAGCTTTGGTAAAGTCTACAAAGGGTATGTCGTGGCTGAACTTCTTACTCAATTCCTCAATCGCATCCTTCTAACAATTTTTTTTATGTAGTGTCGACAAGCGTACCGGCCAATCTGTTGCAATCAAGATCATAGACGTTGAAAATGCCGAAGATGAGGTGGAGGACATCATCACTGAGATTTCCATCATGTCTACCATGAACTCGCCTTACGTTACCAAATACCTCGGTTCATATCTCAAAGGATCGGACCTTTGGATCGTGATGGAATTTTGTGCTGGCGGGAGTTGCTCAGATCTTTTACGACCAGGAATCATACCCGAAGACTATATCATGATTATCATAAGGGAGCTACTGCTGGGACTGGATTATCTCCACAGTGACAAAAAACTACACCGAGATATCAAAGGTATGCTGGCATTTGTGGATCTTTAATAGCATTGTGACTGACTTCGGCTGTGTAGCTGCAAACATATTGCTGAGTGGAAATGGTCAGGTGAAACTCGCTGATTTCGGTGTCTCTGGTCAGCTTAGTGCTACTATGACGAAGAAGAATACGTTTGTGGGAACACCTTTTTGGATGGCACCAGAGGTGATCAAACAATCTGGCTACGACTATAAAGCGGATATCTGGTCTCTTGGTATCACAGCCATTGAATTGGCGACTGGGCAACCGCCTTACTCCGACATCCATCCGATGAAAGTGTTGTTCTTGATTCCAAAGAACAATCCCCCGACACTTCAAGGGAATTTTAGCAAAATATTCAAGGACTTTGTGGGTTTGTGTCTTCGACGTGATCCCAGAGAGCGACCCTCGGCAAAGGAGCTACTCCGACACCCATTCTTGAAGAAGGCCAAACGAACAACATATCTGACTGAGTTGATCGAACGACACGAGCGCTGGCAGGCAATCCATGGACGTGGCACTCCAGATGACGATGATGATCATGGCCAGCAACCGCCACCATCAAAACCTACCCCAGACGACGAAGACTTATGGGACTTTGGAACCGTTCGACCGGCAGCCAGGCATGCTGGTCTTCAAGCGTTGAGCGGTGCAGCAGCAAATGTCCGCAATCAAAGTCATGATCCATGGTCGTCAGACTCCAATAGAGTAGTCAAGACTGAAAGTGACGCCATTGAAAACACCTCCAAAGAAACCCTCCGTATCAACTCTCCGCCGCAATCTCCTACAAAGCAAAAGACTTCCATACCGAAACCTCTAGGATCCCCTACAAAGATTCCTCTACCTCAATCTCCGCAAAAACAGCAACAGGCTCGTGCTTTCAGTGGGACACCATCACGCCTGGACAAATCTTCAATAGCCAACAAAGAGAATGACAGCCCTTCTACAAAAGACTACGATAAAGCTCTCCAACAATCACTTGCCTCTGACTTGACATTTTTGAATCTTGCCGGATCACCAAACTCTACCCCAACTCGGCCGCAGTTCCGACAGCAAGGAACTCCTACTCCTACTCATGCCGAGAATATAAGCCGCAAGCCCGTGGGCAGCCAAGTGTCGGCTTCCTACACAAGACAAGAACAACAGCCTTCTCCAAACGTCCTCTCGGTTCCCAATCCAGTCGTCCAACGTGTCGCTGGATTACCAGAGCAAAAAGCTCTTCCTGCATTTCAGCCTCTGCCGTCGTTGTCAGCGCCTCAGCCGTCTCGCCAACCGGAAATGTCCAGAAACCCCGAAAATAGAAGGAGGAGTGTCGATTCTCAAATATCAACAACATCAACCTCAAGCAACCTCACCTCTTCCGCATCGAATGCCGGCGCGAACACTCTTAGCCGGGAAGTTATCATCCCAGCTCTCGACCACGCACTTCAATGTCGAGCACGAGGTCTCAATAACACTCTAGCGGTGATGGCCCGAGACCCTCGCGGCATGTCAAAGGAAGCCACACATCGTCATCAATACGCCCATGATCGAATTAAAAGACTAGCACTCAAGGCTGCAGGTATCTTTAAAGAAATAGATCGCTTGGATCAGGAAGCTCCTGTCGACATGGAAATGGGCCAGTCATCGACCACCGAAGCATTTATCGATGCGCTCATGAGATACTGTGAGGTCGATACCGCCGATCCAGAGCCTGTTAACTAGTCCCCAACCCGAGTTCGAAAATGCTTTTTACGCGTCTCGTTTGCTCGTTGGTCCTTGTGTTTTCCTTTGATTCATTGTGTGTTAGATCTGTTATTGTTGCATTATTATGTCTCATTCTGTTCGACCATTCCCCCGTCTTCCAGAATTTGTGGATTGATCATTTGGAGTTTCCATTCTATGTCACGGGGTGCAGGTCGGTTTCTTTTGTTTTTAAGGTGAAAACTTTTGGCGGGTATCGAGGTTGAGGTTACTGAGTAGCCTCGTAGCAGAACAATACATACTTGGCTTACATACATTATCCACACATATTGCATGTTACCTAGTCGAAACTTCAAAACAGCTTACTCTAGAAATTAAAAACCGAAGATGGGCCGAAAGAACACCCAATCAATAATGTTATTCCGAAATCAGAGACCTATCTAACCATGCGGCTGCGGAAATAACCAATCCGTCTCTGGTGTCGGCACCAGATAATTCGTAATATTAAATTCATTATTGCTCGCCACCGTCGTAAGGCCATGTATAGACATGGGATTGGTGGTGCTCAAATTATTATTGTTGTTGTTTGTGTTGTGAGGCCCGTTACCATCTGGTGTAGTCATGCCCAGTCCTGGTAATTGTGTTGGCATGTTCGGTACGCGAGGAACGTTGAAGAATCCGAATACGTCGAGGTACTCAAAGTCGTTGTTTGTGAGGCTTCGGCTCATGGGGAGAGAGCTGGTAGTGTCTGTGTTCTGTTTCGCAGCGGCGGTGGCGTTGGCAGATTGCAATGCCATCAATCCATTAGGGTCGGAAACGCCCTTGTTATTATGAGGATGTTGTGGCTGGCGAGAGATGAGAAAGTCAAGGTCAAAGGCGCAACGTCGCATGTCTGCTAGTATCTTGACGGAAGATGGCGTGACGCGCTCGCTTTCGATGCCTGCCGTTTGCTCGTATTCGCTATATTCGTCGAGGACGCGTTTTAGAATCGTGCTGTAGCGTTCGGCAACTTTCCAGTAATGGCCCATCTGTGCTAGTGTGTCCACGAACAGGTAGATATCCGGGCTCACTGTGTGGGCAATCGTTGACCCGTGAACGAGCAATAGTCGAGCTGAGACCCAAAGGGAGAAGGCGAATGGTGGGCCGAGTTTGTCGAGCATGCTGTTCTCGGCAACGAATCGAGTCAGTGTCAGGATGTTGTCGACCGCTACTAGACAGCGTTGACTGGCACTATAGGAGGGTGTGAATATAGGAGATCGTGTAGTGGGATATGCGGCGGAGGAATGGAGGCGAATCACGGTTCTGGTAACGTTAGTGCCCGGGCTCAGGTCTACTTGAGAAAAAGTACTCACGTTTGATATGTAGCGTGAAGCATCACCCAGTCACATTGGAACCCCTTCTTTGTCTTCGAAGTCTGGAAAAGACGAGACGCATTCTCAAGAGCATATTCTGTCGGCAGGTTGAACTCCCACGCCGAGAGCTCACTGTCCAGCTTTCGATATGTTGCTTGCCATTCTTCAACATCTGAAAGTGCTCCAATATCCACAGGCCGTTTGAGAAAGATATGTATTCGTGATAGTATACCTAGGATCTCAATATAAAATCCAAAAGAGCCTACATTGTCCCCATGAGTATTGTATTCGCCTCGATCGCCAGCGGCACGGAACCATCTGGTTTCAACTGGCTGGTTTCGGATGAAGCATTCCTCTCGGCAAGGCAGTTTGCGATCAATTTCCTTTTCGTCCAAAGCAAAGTCAAACGCGGTGGCAATTGTGGAGTATCGATCCAGTAAATAAACCATCCAAAATAAACGCCTGCGACTCTCATCTTCAATCCATGTCTCAGAATCAGGCAGAACATTTGCTCGTAGAGTATAGATGGATGGATAGAGTGATGCATCGAGTGCCGAATTCCTTTCCACAGCCAAGCCTAGCTGAACAACCGAACGAGCTATCAAGGCTAGGAGCTTCCAACCTGGAGGCCCATTCGAAGAGCCAACAAAGTCCAGTGACAGAATCACCAATGCTTGAATAGCTTTGACCGAAGAGTTCTCGAGACCGTAAAGTAGGACTCTTTGTTTGGATGCTTCATGATAGCGCTTTCGGTTGACGGCATTCAATCGCGGATCGACTGAGAAACGTAAAGTCGTTGCAACAATGGCGTGCAGAACCACTCGGTCCGCTTCTTCCAATGGAGACGGCCCGAACAAAGTATCCAAGGTAGATCTGCGATGTAGGATGGGACACCAACTATTGACGTGCTCAAAGTACAAATCCACTAGTGCATAAAGTAAATCATAAGGTGGCAAGTCTTGCTCAGAATCTGATAGAGATTGTTCTTGATTACTGAACAGACTGACAGGAACAGTCAATGAGGAATCATTGTGAGAAAAGTCGGTGCCGGTTCGGTCAGGAACCGATGGGATTGATGGAACTTGGGAGTGCGGAGTAGAGTGAGAAACTCCGTTGGAGAGCATGGAGTTGTTATGTATCTTATTGGATGTTGCTGATGGACTTTCTACTATCGCATTGCGCTGATTGATAGTTGGATCGGCCAGCCGTTGTGTTAGCTGATAAGCAGCCGGTTCGCCAGCAAATACTGAAGTCTGAGGACTCGGTCCTGTCGCCGTCGAGGGCTCCGATGGTGAGCCATGAGAAATATAGGACGATATGCGTACGTTCTGATGTTGATTGTGGTCCGGTTGTGGTTGGGGGTTGCGTATAATATGGGTCTCGATCAACCGAGCTTGTGTCTGCATAATCTCCTCCAGCCGGTCTGTCAACCATAAGTAGTCAGTTATTGAAATACAATCACATTTCGGCAGATGTCTGACCGAGTCTTTGTTCCAATTCCTTTCCATAGCCTGCTCGCAGGCCTGGCTTCTTGCGTTCTTTATATTCGCAAACTTGTGCATTACGCGCGCACCACCCACAGCTAGGTTGGGCTCGGTCTACAAGCTGACATTAGCAATGAACAAGCAAAAATGTTCATACTACCCACCGCACTTGACCTTTCTCTGCTTACACAACTCGCACCTAGAGCCGTCAGTCTGGCTGCTGAAAAGAGAACGCGAGGGAGCTGCAATGCGAAGATCAAAGCAAGTACAACTTACGAGACCATCAAGGGACGCTTTCTCTTCGTCCCGCGCAATGCTTGAGAGCCATTTGAGCCCATGAACTGATCGTTATCGGACTCTGCAGCGGACGAATCCACCTCAGGACTTTGCCCTTGCTCATAGTCATGCACGTGCCTGTCCCCATTCTGTGGGGAAGACCTGCCAGGAGCCTCCATGATTCACCTTGCTCGGGATACTCGGTATGATAAAAGTACATGCAGGGGATATGAAATGGCCACTGTATCCGAATTGAAAAAAGTGACCAGAAGAGATTCGGTCCCATACAGATCCGCAACTCGGCAGATCGCACGGGTAATCACAGCATGCTTGATGCGGATAATGAAGAAGAAGAGGAAGGAAATAGTGTATTGTTACTATTGTAGCTTCGTCAGCGGAAACCCGGAGACTGCAACGTCTGGCGGCGAGCACTAAAGGAAGGAGCAGGTCGGCCGCGCTTGCCTCGGGGAGAAACGTGATTGGCCTGACCCCGCAGCGATACATGGCTTAGTCAGGAAAACAGCCAATCACAGCGATTCTTCCCCAGATTCTTTCTCAGCATTGCGCTAGGCCGTTTCGGGAAGCAGCACTAGAACTGTTGTGTGCCTGACGAAGCTGGCGCTCCTCGGAGAATTCTCGCTGTCAGTCACGAGTGCAGAATTCGCAATTTGCACAAAAGTATTTTTTCCGTTCATTCGAAACCAGCCAGAGCTCTTCCTTCTGGACTAGACAGCCTATCAGCAGCCAATCGGGATTCAGCGCGATATTCTCGGCATCGCGGGGTTGGAGAAGCTCGGGTTGCATTGACCCGAGACCGACCGCCATGACGCCTGCCCTGGACGGCCGCCTTCCTAGGGGGCATCCGGACTGATGTCCGAGGCATAAGTTCGTGTTGTTCTTAAGAAGCTCTTATTTGTCTTCACGGGGCGTCTTTCTTATTTCGTCCTTCTTGTTCTCTTCTCTATTCTTGCAATTTGTCGTCTCCCGTGGGTGATTTGAATTCATTCCATACCGGCAACATGGCTTCAGTACCTTCATTCCCCACCATCAAGCATGTGCGCTCGTTTATTATCCAAGGTGTCGGTTCCGGAGGCGACTATCACAATGTAAGATTCTCCTGTCAATTGGATAATGGTCATGCGACATGCTAACAAGGACGAAATCTAGGTGAAAGGCGGTCACTGGCTGGTGGACAGCTCGATATCGACCCCAATGGCGAAGTGGGAACAGTACCGTGCATCGAGAACGAGCTGGGGTATCAATGTTTTGGGTTCATTCTGTGTCGAGATTGAGTCGAGTGACGGCACCAAGGGGTTCGCTACTGGCTTCGGAGGACCACCAGCATGCTGGCTTGTACACCAACATTTTGAGCGCTTTTTGATTGGCAGCGGTAGGTTTGAGCATCTCCCAAGTGGATGGACAGTGACATCAAGCTAATTGATGACATTTGTTTACAGACCCCCGTGATATCAACGATATGTTCGAGAAAATGTACCGCGGCTCCATGTTCTATGGCCGTAAAGGAATTACAACTGCTGTCATCTCTGTCATCGACTTGGCTTTGTGGGATCTTTTGGGCAAGATTCGCAAAGAGCCAGTTTACAAAATGATTGGCGGTGCCACTCGCAAGAGACTACACTTTTACTGCACCGGTCCTCAGCCCGCAATCGCGAAGGAAGCTGGTTTCATTGGCGCCAAGGTTGCTCTTCCTTACGGACCCGATGAGGGTATTGATGGTCTGAAACGAAACATCGAGTATCTTCGCAAACATCGGGAAGCCGTTGGCCCTGATTTCCCTCTGCGAGTGGACTGCTACATGTCATTGAACGTACCCTACACGATCGAGCTCGTTAAGCGTGCCGAGGCGGAGGGATTGCACATTGACTGGTGGGAGGAGTGTCTCACTCCTGACGACTTTGACGGCCATGCTCTTCTCAAGAAAGCTCACCCCACTGTCAAATTCACCACTGGTGAACACGAATACTCCAGATACGGATTCAGGAAGTTGATTGAAGGACGCAACCTGGACATCATCCAACCCGACGTCATGTGGCTCGGTGGTCTTACTGAGTTACTCAAAGTCTCCGCCATGGCAGCTGCCTACGATATCCCTGTCGTTCCTCACGCCTCCGGATCATACTCCTACCACTTTGTCGTATCTCAACCCAACACTCCATTCCAAGAATACCTCGCCAACTCCCCCGATGGCAAGACGGTGGAGCCTGTGTTTGGAAACTTGTTTTTGAACGAACCCATCCCAACCAAGGGATATCTTGATCTTACTGAACTTGACAAGCCTGGGTTTGGTCTTGAGCTGAACCCAGCTGCTCCATTGATTCCTGCATCTGCACTCCTCAACCCTGCCCCTGCTAAGAGTCTGCCAGCGCCGACCGCGGAGGAGCCAACTCAAGAGCAGGCCAATGATAATTGAGCACCATATATCTAGCTTTATATCATAGTGTTTAGACTCTTACGCATGTATTTATCACATTTAACGATACTATATGATTTGAATACCTGGTTTGCACTAGATAACCCTAAAATCAATCGGTTAACCATGAAAGAAATTGTCTTTAGCCTAATTGCTATGCAAGCAATAAACGAATACGTAGCTCGCTTTGACAAAAACAGCCAGGCAAAAAGCCCAACACGAAATTCTTCAATCAAACGTAACTTCATACTCCGGCAAAACACTCTCTCACAATTTCCGGGCTCGGGATAGACATACCCCGAAATACCGAGCTATGGTGTCAAGTTGTGGGGTACAGCCACTGAAAAAAATTCCATAGTTACAGTACCTTTTTGTATGGATATTATTATGGAGACGAAGTGGGATGTTTGCTGAAGAGAAGTCTGTCTGTTTATAGAAAGGAGGGAGATATACCGATAGGTACAGCATAGCGAACAGCGTGGAACTGTCGGATATACTGAGGGAATCATACATAGACTGTGCGGGAGAACATATTCCCCATTCAACCTCATCTGTCCAGAAATAACAGCAATACTACGACGATCCGCAATCCCATCGATATTCTGAATATATAGAAATATGGCGACTCCTCAGCTTTTAGTAGGCAAAGTCTGCGGCATAACAGGTGGTCTGACTGGTATCGGACGAGTACGCCTCCCCCTCACCTGCGCACTCTTCATTCTGATCATACTGACAACCTGTACAACAGGCGATAGCACTAGACTACCTCCGCCACGGCGCAAAAGTCGCCGTCAACCACCTCGGCGGTCCAAGCGATGACTCGCTCGTGGAAGCATTCCACAAAGATGCACAGGCCGTGATTAGCAAGCTCAACAATAGCAACTCAACAGAGACAAAACAATTCATCACTGTGGCAGGCGACATCTCCAAACCCGAGACCGGGGCGGATTTTGTCGCCAAGATTGTCGAGGCGTTTGGTCGGTTGGATGTGTTTGTTAGTAATGCTGGTGTTTGCCAGTTTGCTGAATTCTTAGAGTACGGCCATTCCCTTTCTCTCCCCCGAATTAGAAGTGGGATGTATGCTAACGAAAACAGGATTGAGCCCTCCCTCCTCTCTCAAACGGTGAATATCAACCTCTGCGGCGCATTCTACGCCACCCAAGCTGCAGGCCGCCAAATGGCCCTGCACCAAACACCAGCCGGCGGTTCCATAATCGGGATTAGCTCCATCTCAGCTCTAGTCGGTGGCGGGCAACAATGCCACTATTGTCCCACAAAGGCGGGCGTATTATCGCTCATGCAATCTACGGCCGTCGCGTTGGGAAAGTATAATATTCGATGTAATGCGCTGTTGCCGGGGACGATTAGGACGCAGTTGAATGATACGGATATGGCGGATGAGAAGAAGAGGACGTATATGGAAGGGAGGATACCGTTGGGAAGATTAGGCCAGCCCAAGGACTTGGCAGGGCCGGCGGTGTTTTTGGCTTCGGAGGAGTTGAGTGGTTATGTTGTAAGTCTTTTTTTATGTCTTCTCGTTCTTGATGTTGCTGTTTGAAGAGGAGTATGGACTGACTTGGTTAGACTGGTGCGCAAATATTGGTTGATGGGGGCTTGTTTGTGAATTTGCAATAAGCGATTGGTGTCAGCGCGGTCTGAATATATCCATGGATCGCTGTTGATACTATATATTGTCATATTTGCTAGTGCCTAGGTACATACGTAATAATACATGCTCCCTAGCATGGAAGAAACGCACTGATATGTGGCCAGGCGGTAATTCGGTATCTCTTAAAGCCCTATGATTCTGGCCGTCCATCTAGGTATGGGAATGGGGGATGATCCTGATGAATCAGTTGCACAATCTTCTATGATTCAAACACTTCCAAGGTTTCAATTCGGAAACTTATATTCAGGGGAGAAAGAAACAACTACATTGGAGAGCTATTCAAGAAAAATTGAAAGATCCCAGATCCACCAAATTACAGCTTCGTAAAATGAAGACGACTAAAACACAGTAATCAAAACGACATCTGGAGCGTTACAAAGGATCTCACAATCACTGAGGCAACCACTCATTGCGCAAAATCTTGACCTCGGTCCAATCCAAAGTGACTCAATCAAACTTGGTAGGGCTTGCGCATAAGTAGCAAGCGAGTTGCCCAGACCGTCTCTATCACAGAAATGTTTAGCCATAATGAAGTCTCTACTGCAGAAATGCCGAGATACCGTGGAATAGACTTCCAGTGACTTGAACACGATCGATAAGCCCTTTGGTTTGGATGAGTTGGCCTTTCGTCTTTGATTTCTATGTGCAAGATATTTCTCGTATCCAGATCTGTATGTGGCGAGCTAAGCATACGGTAGATATTAGTTCGTGACTCTGATTACTTACTGAGCATCGCCAGCCATTAGAACAGATCGTGGGGAAAGAGTAAGCGTAGCCAGTAGCTTATTGAATGATACAGTGGGATAGTGATAATATCTAAAAAAAAGAAAAAGCAAAGAAAGAAAGAAAGAATGAAACCAAAAAATGCAGAGAATATGCATTCTGGTCTAGATTTTGAAAGAACTTGGATCTGGGTTTGTGTTAGCATAAAGTGCATTCTCACAGATCCATCATAGGATCTCCTCCTAATTATCCCTGATATTTCAATTCCGAGAACTTGCCTATCAAACAAAACTCGGCATAATCCGGTAAGAAGTGATGACAGCGTTCAACCTATTCAAATAATCCAGCTCATAATCCACAGCAAGGTCGTCCTGCACCCAAATCTGCTGAAGAATGTCTCGTAGTCCATGCAAGCCCCTCAAACTCGAGGTCTTGATTGCTTTTTCAATATGCTCTAGAATTTTTATTCTCTTCTCATCTGTCCGAGCCTCGCATCCAATAATCAGCAGTGGGAAGGCCGGATTGAAGGCCTCTAAGCTATCGAGAAGTACATACGCCCTCTCAACCATGGCGTCAATTTGAGGGGAGATTCCTGAAAAGTTCCGCGATGCTCTTTTGAGGTAAATCAAAGCAGCTATCTTAAAAAGCTCTATTGTAGCCACCCAGGCTATGCTCGTGGTATCCGATATACTAGCTTCTGGTGCCGATGGGTCAATATTGGTTATCCGGCGTTCGAGGCAACGCAGGGTGTTTTCGTATTCGTCGTTGTGGTATTGTAAATCTGTCGGTCGTGGAATCATCTCAAACATAAAATACAAACATCGAAGGATTTCATGTGAGTAGTGCGATACTTCTTTGCCCTATCCCACGTTAGATTAACGAAGTGCAGGCATGGATTTCCAACCTAACCTTTTGTAACTGGCAAGTACCTTGGTCCACAGGTACGGATTTTTTGATTCTTTTGGGAGAGTCTTCAGTTACATACCAATGTCGGATGCTAAACCGGCTCATGACCATATGATACTCTACCCAGCTTAGGAGTCCGGAAAATTGGCCTTGAATATATTGGCTAACGTCTGCGTTGTCGATTAGATATTTCGCTCCACTCAAATGACCTAGAATGAGGTATCCAGTTTAGCCATTTCTTCGAAAACTTTTTCAGGTCTCCTATTTTATGACAAGACAGCAGTAGAACAAGTAGACAAGTAGAGCAAGCATAACTTACAGAACCACAGGGAGACAGTATTCGGCATTCCGAGCATCTGGGCGTTGATAAGTACTCATTCCAACAAAAAGATGTTGACCCAAGCTGGAGCATACCTCAAGATGGCACAGTATCATACCAGCCACAATATGTTGAACTACCGTAGGAACTTCAATACCGGGCTTACAAGACATGATCAGTGTACGAAGAGCGCGGGCCCTGAACCGAAAGACATCTGCTTGCAGACCATGACGATGGAATGACGAGAGTGCCAACGCCGATTGTAGCACGGCCATTGAAGGCGGCGAACTATCTGAAAGAGCGAGACGTACCAAAAGACTCAAGATTTCGTGCTTGTTCGGTTCGAAAATGGCTAGTGTCGAAGAGGCGGTGCATATAACTACAAGTATTAGCTTAACCAAAATCTACGAGATACTAGAACTGTACTAACAGTGGTCAAGAAGTTCTCTTTCCTCGTGAGCCAGGTCGATTGGCAGCCATGATAGCGCCATCGGTAAGTCGAGTCTTTGAAGTGCATTTAATTCCTCATAACTACCAAGTCCTTTTCCGAAGCATTAGTCGGGCAATACATAGCCAAATTCATGTGAAGCAGCCAACCTTGATTCATCCGTAGATAGTAATGAAGCTCGATATCCCACGAAGTCGCATTCACAAAGCTCGCTTGCGAGGAGGAGGAGACCCCTTTCGCAGTCCCGAATCCATCCCGAATGGAAAGGGTCAAGCTCCGCTTTGTGTTGGTAGGCTTTGGCCACGATAGTCTCAAACCATACTGACATGGTCTATTGTACTTGATGCACCTGGAACAGCGTGGGCGTGCGCGGTTGCAATTGGCTCTGGAGTCTGAAGTGCTTGGGTAAGCAGCACACTCACTCAGACGGCAGAGGATAGGGGGACAGTACCTCTGCAATGCCAGCACTCATCCGTATGCATTGTGAATAGAGAATAGATTTTTGAATACGAAATTGATAAGCATTCACAAAAAAGTTGCCAGTTTTCTCTATTAAATACACCGCGCGGTGGAGAAGTAACTCCATTGTATGTTAGTTGACCTAACTAATGAGAAGTCTGATTATTAATGCACCCCTGTCTTTCCGCTTCAGGAAAACAGGCAACTTTTCTGTACCTTGGCATTTTGAAGCTTATCCCAGATTTGAAATCAGGAACCCCAATATTTGAAGCAAACGAGTCTCAAGGTCAATATATAAATATGTGTATCATGGCCGCTCTTCTGGGCTCATCTACATTCAGAATCATCCTCAATCTTCTCATATCTAGGTATTTCCAACTTCTAAACCATCACAATGTCTTCCTGGGTAATTACCGGAGTCTCGCGCGGCCTTGGTGTACGTTCGCATCCCTTCTTTATGCACAAGATATGTCCAGGCATATAAACTAATACGCATACTCCATCATTAAGTTCGAGTTCATCCGCCAACTCTCCGAAAACCCATCCAATACCGTCTTCGGCCTCGTCCGCGACAAAGCAACCGTTGAGGCCAAGGTTGCTGCTGATATCGGCCGGGGAAATATTCACATCATTCAAGCTGATACCACGGACCCATTGGCGTTGGAGGTATGTAGACTCACGAGTGCAATTAGCACCGAAATTGAGAACTAACCCGAAGATGTTTGATAGAAAGCGGCTCAGTATGTCTCTGAGAGAACCAACGGTACACTTGACTATGTCATCGCCAATGCCGCGCTCCAAGCCAAGTCTGCCTTGGTCGGCTTCGATGCTCTGTAAGTTCTACTCCCCCATAAAATTCTTAGGGATAGCTGATATGAAACTAATCCCTCACAGAAGCCGCAACCCAAAAACCCTCGAACAAGACGCTATAGACCACTTCCGCATCAACACCCTCGGCGCAGTCCATCTTTTCAACGCTTTCATGCCCCTGATCCTGAAAGGTCACGCGAAGAAACTAATCGCCATATCATCGGGCATGTCAGATCCTGAAATGACGCTCAAAGCCGATATATACCAAGCCACGTCCTATGCAATGAGCAAAGCGGCCCTGAATATGGCAGTGGCAAAATTCAGCGCCGTGTATCGTGAGAAAGGGGTGCTTTGCATGGCTGTATGTCCTGGTGCTGTGGACACTGGGAGTCTTAATATTGGTACGAAATTCATTCCTGACAAATAAGCATGAATGGTTATGTGCTGATAGTTTGGATAGAAACGGAGGAAGAGGGACAATTGGCTATGGCTATGTTTGGCAAGTTTAAGCAATACTCGCCCACTTTCGAAGGGCCTATGAAGCCTGAAGACAGCGCCAGATCGGTCTTGGCTCTCATCAACAAGGCTACTGTTGACGGTGGTTATGCGGGGGTCTTTCTATCCCATACGGAATCGAAGCCGTACCTTTGAGAAAGTTGTTTTTGAGGTTTACAGAGACGGTTGATATAGTGATATGTTGTTGTAACCCATCATGTGTAGACTGGAACATCGCGTGGCTTGACAAATCTGGGCGAACGAATTCAATCTAGAAATATACACTAACCAACATGAGCGATTGACTTGACATGGAATGCAGGATTAAAGTTGAGTCTCATACGCAATTTTGACTTTTGTAAGTCTATGTAAAAGCCTCCAACACAGTCAAAGAAAATAAACTGTCCGCAAAACCATACCCTTGATTAAAAATGTGGTCCCAAGCACCGGTCATCCTCCTTGTTGGTTCTTATAATGAGGATCTACTATTGGATGAGAAAAGAATATGAAGACTACTAATTGCGAAAGTTGAAACGCGAAAGGCACGAGTGATGGCGTTATAATGAGAAAACTCCATGGTCTCAAAAAACAGCTTTTTTTTTTGAATGGGTGGAAGTGTTACGGAGACATTTCGGGGCAATGATGGTACGAACAACGAGCCAGTCCTAAACAGTCCGAATTAGGTAGGTAGCTATTACTTACCCACAACGAGCGCGTACTCAGGATAAACGAGGAAGTAGGACTTGGAACAGCTTTCGCTAGGCAATTCGATAAGATGGGATGAGTTGCCGGGTAATTAGGTAGGTTGACCTATTTCTTTGTTGCACCTGATCTGAAGAATGAAGTAGACTGGAAAGGAGTTGATAGGTTTATATTAATTTGGCTGACTATGGACTCAGATTGACTGACTAATGTGAGTAAATCTGTTCCAATTTTTCAGATAGGGTATCTATGTGATTTATTTAGCTCGCTTTGGCAGCAGCAATGATGACATCGGATGCTTTTTCGCTGATTTGGTAAGTTGGCAAAGCGATATAATAACCCGGTATCTTGGGGAAAACAGAAGCGTCCACAACTCGCAAACCGTCGACGCCACGGACACGGAAATTGGAATCCAAAACAGCATTGGGATCTGTATCGTTGCCGATCGGACATGTGCATGATGCATGATGGCCCCAGGCTTCACGCTCGATGAAATCTTTCATGTCTGCCTCCGTCGTAACGTTGGGACCTGGCCAGGTCTCGGTGAAGGAGCCGTCGAGAGGAAGCAAGTCGGAAAAGGCTTGGCGAGCGAACATCATTCCTTCGTATTGTGCTTGAAGATCTAGTTCATCGGCTCCTCCAGCGGTAACACCCTCATCAAAGTAGCGGAAGTTGATTATGGGGGTATCGCGCGGATCTGTCGAACGCAGAGTTACTGTGCCCATGTTATTGCGTACGTGGGACTTCAAAATGATCCATGCCCAGTGCCGCGCATCAGCCAGTGAATCATCGGCATAACCGGGGAAGTAACCCTTGAACTTGGCAGGGGCACCAGAAACAAAGATATCCGGGAACGAGGAGCCAGAAGTACTTGAGTTGCGCAAGATGGCAATTGCAATTCCGTTGGTGGCGTATGTTCCGGGATCAATCTTATTGTTCTGCCATTGGACTAGACAAGGATCCGGGGAAGTGCGAAGGAATGTGCATTGGGACGTAATCACGAAGTCGGTGGGCGCTTCACCAATGATTGTGTTCTCGATACGATCTTGGAGATTGGTTCCAACTCCCGGTAGATCAACCACAATGGGGATATTAAATTGATCGAGTTCAGATTTGGGGCCGACACCACTTAGTTTGAGAAGTTGAGGGCTATTGAACGCACCGGCCGACAGAATGACTTCGCGGGTCGCATTAACTGCTCCAGGTACACCAGGGCCTGCAGTGCTGGAGCGCAGATCGGCGTGATAGAGACTTTGACCTTGGAGATACTCGACTCCGACAGCACGGGGAGTAGTGCCGCTTTGATCAAAGACAACTTTGGTGACAAGAGTCTCAAGCTGAATGTCAAGAACATACTTGCGGGAACCATCCGAGTTTTTGGCGGCGATGGTATTCATGAGAAAATCGCGAGGTCCCGTACGCGAACTGTCGGGAAGTTTGACTGCTAGAGGCACTTGAAAGGGACCAGTAGCCCAGTTTCGATCGGGAGAGTTCAAATCACGGAGCAAAACACCTGCGAGACCAGTCACGGTGGTTATAATCATACCCAGAATACTTTTCCCGGCCGCGGTACAGGCGGCCAGAATTAATGATAACAATTTTTGATCCTCAACGACGAGTCCTAGGGAGGTCAAGCTTGTCATGAGCCAACCGTCATAGCCATGCCCAACGATCGAAGTCGGAAGATACCGATTAGCTTCCAGGCGCTCGAAGTATGACAGCATATTCGATGGCTCCCACGATGTATCACCCGTGATATCGGCAATGTATTGCCAATCTTCATCCTGAGCCGTGACAGTAATCATGGCATTGTGCCCAGTGCAACCACCAAGAGTTCCAGCGCGTGGGTAGAGAATACCCAGTGGCGTGGCGCCAGTTGGAGGATCGAGACCAACGTATAAATCTCCAGAAGTGGTGTTGTATACCATCTTTGAATCTTGCTTCTGTCGCTCGAGGTCGGTGTAGTGATTCACAAAGTAATCCCAGCGTTGAGGCCCATACTCGGTGGACTGAAGTTGCAAGGCTGGTACCATTTGTTGAGTAGCATTACCCTCGTCAGTGCCGGCATCTAACAAGAGCACTTTGTATCCGGCTATAGCAAGGCGGGCGGCTAAAGGGCCACCTCCGGCACCCGATCCAACGATGACATAGTCATATTCAACCTGGCCACGTTTGTGGGTGTGATGGGAGCTTGGATGGCCACTGGAGCAGAATGTCAGAGAGAAACTTTTGCTTTCAATCTCCAAGAAAAGACTTACAAAACAGAGACGGCGGCTGCAAAGAGTGACAGATAAGGAAACGACTTTAGTAAACGCATTTTTAAAAATATCCAAGTTATGCCAGGAATCAAGGAGTGAAACAAAAAAGCCAAAAGAAGCAAATGAATGAATGAATGAGTGACGAGCAGTGCCAATTGATATTCACACCAGGCCGTGGGAGGCGTAATATAAGCCGAGCATTACTTTGACATCCGGACCAGCATGTCTGAGCTATTCTCGAAGTTTTATCAACTCTTGACGGATGTCAAGCTGATTCACAGACAGCGAATATAGAAGTGATCAGCAGCTGCCGTTCGTCGCTAATAACTCGTCTGACTAGAGAGAAATAGTACTCCACCAAGGTTCTTGAATAGTGAACACCCTCCTGGTCTAGTTACCTGACCCAGGAGAAACGATGAACGGATCCACGGGCGGTTTCGAGCCGTTCAAAAAGAGGAAGGTACTTATGACTTGAACGTTGAGCTAACTCTAATATGTACTAATTGCTATTAGGGTTTACAATCCTTGCTGCATATACCGCTGTGGGTATTGTAAAGGCTAGTTAGGTAACTTATATTAGATACATACTCATACGTGTTCGTGTAATTACTGACTACAAAAATACTATAGAACTTTAAGCATACGTACATGAAGCAGCCGTCTCTTTTTAGCATGCCAACGACGCTCAAGCCTCGTGGCGGTATGGCATGCTATGTAATAACCTTCTGGAAATGTTTGGCGAACGAAAAAGATTAGTGTTAAACTATCTCGCAGTGTTGACATACGTAGCTCTAGAGGTTAGCTCGCTCCTTGTAAGTCTAAGGATCAACCAGTATCACAACAATCTAAAAAGGTCCAATATGAGATGTCTTTAAGGGATTAGTGTTTCCCTTATTTACCCCATGCTAGCAAGTTGTTTTCTACCAAGTTTGTGGATATTACTTCATGAGCTTTCACAGACTCAACTCCCATGAAAAATTATCAAACAGCCCTTGTCACTCAGGTCCTTGACTCGAGTCAAATGCAGTTAGGCCAGACTCTTAGACAGTCGGACTTCAAACTTTTAATCGTACTACATTAAATTACCAGAAGCCTCACCTGAACGCTTCGGTACATACTACGTACTCTGTACTACGTAAAGTTAATGACTGAACATCCTTGCCCTAAAGGCTAACTATAGTCTAAATTTTGATTAAGTGCATCCGGAAAATTCGTCCCGGACCTACCAATTTGACTAGGCTTTTTGCGTTGGGGCTATAACAAATCAAATAAGAGAAGGGGTACGTGCCCCTTTTCACAAGCATATTTATTATCTGTAGTCTGGATTACAGTAGAGCGGCCGAATGCCACGTAAAAGAAGCCGAATATTTTAAAGAAAGGATGAACCTTTTCATCGAATAGCTGACTGATATCACAACATGCTAGATATGAAATGACTCGAATGATGCAACCTAGAAGTAGAATTTGTTTAAGCGAGAATTGAAGGCTCGAGAGTAGACGCCACCTTTCTTGTTCACAAAGTGATCGACAAGGCTAGAAGGGTATTTAACTGGTTTTAATATACATTACGAACTATAAATGGGGCTTTGAAAATGTCATACTGCTTTGACAGGCACGAGTAAATGAATTTCTATAAGCGTATCTGGTACATGCTGATCAACCAGCAAATAGTAGAAGAGAAGTTTCTTTTAATTGACTTGTCGATTTTTCGGTGTCACTGAGTGAGAAGTCACTTGCACTTCTGTAGTTACCTGAACCAACGGCATGGCATCACCTTCTTCTAGAGCTGCGTCTCGGTGATGCAGTTCGTACTCTTCGTCCTTGACAAAACGGTTTCCACCACCAGATAGAGCGGATCGCGTATGATGGTAAGAAGGTGTCTTTGCGCCACTGCGAACAGTGCTTGCGAACACAGTTGGAAAGGCACCCCGGAGAAGCCTTCGGACCGCCGGCAGACAAGCACAGATGATCCCGACGTCGACTTCGATTGTGCTCCAGTAGCCTAGCTGTACGTAGTCCCCTGTTCCCACCAGTCAGCCTAAATGGTGATGAAATCAAAATAAAGGATCAGACTAACAGGTCAAGTTGGTCGTATTGGCAAACTCGACCAAACTGTGTAATCGTAGTATACTAACAAGTGTCACGCTGTATCTTTCAATTAGCAATTTGCAAGATTAGTCATTTTCTCGAGTTGAATTGGGAAAACTCACAAGAGTCCAAGAGTAAACATAACCATCAGTTGCATTTTCTTTTTCAAGGATATCGATAGCTTGCCCAACTCGCGAAGAGGCAAAATCATAGTCACGATATCGAGAAAAATATTGATCGCAGCTGACGCCCATGCTTGCGCGTTGATATTTTGACATTGCGCCGGGTGTTCGCCATCCCACCTGAGCCATGCTGCATCGATTGGATGACACTGAAAGACGGAGACGAGTACGAAGGCGATCAAGTAACACACATTCATTGCGATGACGATGTAGGTTGCGATGCGGAAGGACCTCTGCGGAAAGACTCGAAGATAGAAAAGTAGAATAGATATTTTAGTGAGCGGTAGGATGCTGAGGTAGATATCCTCATCAATGTAGTAAATCTATTGTATGTTAAGCCCAACCGTACAGTTCAGATTTTGGCAAAGTTACTCACGTAAAGAATGTGGGTGATGTTATCAAAAGGGACTGTCCACATGTCCTTCCCGAGGCCATGCGATGCCACTCAAAAAGGAATCAATATCTTCATCGACATCTTCTGCTGGGCGAGGATCAACTTACAAACATATGAGAAGTATGCCAATACAATCGCTAGGCCCTAAAGTCGAATTAATATCTCTGTATTTTGAGGCAGGCAGCCACCAGGAGCCGGAAACTTACAATAACGAATGTCAGAACAGCATCATCCAGACCGAAGCTTACCCCAAATCGTGGCAGGCGAGTCACCATTCTGAGAAGAAAGAAAACAACCGCAAGAACGCCTCCGGCCACTCCAGCACCTGAGACGACGGCGCTGCGATCCCTGAGGGGGGCGCCGCAGAGAGTGGAAGTCACATTCTTGGTTGCTACCGGTGGTCAGAATTTTTTGACTTCTTGGGAGGGAAAGGGTGGGAGATCATACTCAGCGATTCTCGGATTGTGCAAGATTGCGCTACACAAACCGTGATCATCTCGTTGAGCTGCTGGTTTGTGCAAATGCATGGCAAATCCGTTGCTGTACAATTGGACTTTGGAATTTCCTCAAACAGACATTGTAACTGTCATCAAGTTAGATTAATGTCACGTGGAATATTAATATTTCCAAAAGTTCATACGCCGCATGTAGGTAATTGGCCAAGAAGTTCTGTCTCATTGACTGCAGACGTTTCACTTCGTCCGGTTATCTGGGCGCTGACAGCAGTCGAAATCGTCGCCGTCAACAACAACGAAAGCCGCATCTTGACTGTTCCGACTGGTGAAGGACGCTCTCACATAGGGCTGGTTCTTGGTTGAGTCGTTCATATTCTATTTATTGAAAAGTGTTGAATGTTTTGACGGAGTCATTCCGCATCGTTCTTGACCCGCACTAACTCGAGTATCAGGAGAATGATATCGCTCACTCGCGTGGGTCCCATTCTTAAGACGAGGCCTGGGCCCAGCACTTCGGCGGACATCAACACGGCAGAGCATCACATTTTCGTTTCTTAGGTTTCTTAGGGCACAAGACCCAAATTAGCCGGGGATGATCAATGGAGTAAAACGTGGTTTAGGCCCATTGTGTCACTGGGTACAGAGTACTTTTGCGTATACATACAAATATCTAAGGGGGACCGGGATAGAAGCTGCAGAACATATTAATATATTATTGACTGAGAAATATGATAGCCACCAAAATTCCCATGACAGGTTTAGTGAATGAGAGCTCGGTTCCCTCTCCTTTACTTCAATGAAACGCATAAGTTTTGGCTTTACTCTATGCGGACATCAGCCTTCCAATTTGAGAAGGCGATTAAGGTTGGTAATTTGCTTAGCTCCGAGGTACCGTGAAATGTCGAATTATTATTATTAATAACTACCCCGTGGTTAGCTGTAATAAAAAGGAAAGTTAGTAACTTAGTATGTACCAGTTCTTGCGCTACCTACCAGAAACCGTAAGGGTGCATCACTACTTAGCCCTCAGACTCTACGTACATCCGTAGTACGTAGATGGCTTCGCAGTGACGATAGATCGGCACCGTCTAAATTGAACAATTTGACTAATAAATTAGTTCTTAGTACGGACTTGCAACCGGTTTATCCGCTCGGGAGTTGATAGGAGTTCCCAGCAGATGTTCGGGATACCTTTTCCAGCCCTCAATTAGGCCAAGCTCAGCTCATGTAAAATGTGTTCGTCAACGTGAATAGAGAGGGACTGTCCAACTTCAATCCTTTCGTCAGGGAAAAGTTGTGTTCTGGAAGAGTTTCTTGACTGCTCAACCGTCCATTCCTTACCGAATATCAACAGTCATTCGTTAATTGCCGTTCATTTCCCCCCTTTTTCTCCGCGCAGATTACCTAGATCAGAAAGATGAGATTCGAGAATGTAATTCTTTCGGCCTTTTTGGCCGCAAGTGGTGTTGTATCTGCTTTTCCAACCGCCGAAAATCTGGCCAAATTGATGTCAAAAAAGTCGACAACTGGAGACAAAGAATGCCCCTTTGCTGCAATTCAAGATGGCGTCAAGAAGACGATCAAGAGGCGCAGTCTGCTAGATCCTCTATCATCTCCCATCCAAGGTTTGCTCAGCTCATGCTGTGTACGCAACATGCCCTTCCTTTTCTAACGGGATAGGTAGTTACTGGTGAACATAGCTTCGTACCACCCGATTTTGCATCGGGAGACCAGCGTGGTCCCTGCCCCGGTTTGAATGCTTTGGCAAACCATGGGTATATACCTCACAATGGAGTCGTTTCGGTAAGTTGTTTCGTCTGCTCTCTACATGGTGTCTCCTGTTGATGGAATATTCAAGTTAGCCGAAGTGATCCCTGCAATCAATGAAGGTATAGCTGGCAGCATTTCAATCTGGGTACATACTCAATAAGGCTAATTCGACCTTTCCAAGTATGGGGGATGGGCGCTGACCTTGGCCTTGTACTGTCCGTCATGGGTACTGTCTGGGTCGGAAATCCGCTTTCCATCAATCCCAGTTTCTCGATCGCCGGAGAGTCGCCAGCAGTCGAATCTTTGCTAGGCGATTTATTCGGCATACTCGGTATGTTCTTGATTGACGGGACGGACTTCAGAACATAAGGAGTACTAAAGTCTGACAGGCGTCCCACGCGGATTGAACGGTTCACACAACTTTATCGAGTCGGATTCGTCTCCATTTCGTGACGACCTGTATCTCACTGGCGACGCATGGACTCTGAACCTCACCAAATTCCAGGGTCTTTATGATATGTCAACCGATGGCACGTTCAGCATGGACTTGATTGCCGAATTTGCGAAGAACAGATACGAAGAGAGTGTCGCTACCAATCCAAACTTCTACTATGGTCCATTCACGGGTGCTATTGCACGAAATGCCGGCTACATTTTTGCAGGAAGACTGTTCAGGAATCATTCCGTCGAGAACCCCGAGGGCGTCCTCAGTACGTTATATCGCCTCCATTGCAACAGCTTTTTAGCTCTAAAAGACTGAAACGATGCTAATGTATTTTCATGACATTAGCCAAGGATGTGCTCAAGAGCATCTTCGGTGTGAGCGGATCTGACGACGCATTGCAATACAACTACGGCTATGAACGTATTCCAGAGAACTGGTATCGTCGCCCAACCGACTTTGGCTTAGTAGACCTGAACCTGGACCTATTGAACTTTGCCGCACAATATCCCGAGCTCCTGAAGTAAGTCTAGACTCCTTTGTTTCGATTTTGTGAGATTCTGACCATTCCAAAGTATCGGTGGCAATCTCGGCGCCGTGAATACATTCGCCGGTGTGGATATTTCCAATCTTACTGGCGGCGTCCTCAATGCCGCAAATCTGCTCAAGGACAACAACCTACTATGCTTTGTCTTTGAAATCGTCAAAACCGTTAGTCCCAATGCATTGACGAATCTCTACTCTACCATCGCTGCCCCGTTGGAACTGGCTACAAACCTCGTCGCAACCACGCTTTTGAACCTGTCCTGCCCGGCTTTTGAGGACATGACCTATAACGGCGAGTCGCTTTGGGAGGGACTCCAGGGTGCATTCCCTGGCGCTGGATGGGCGCAGGCTGCGCTCTAAGCATGATTCCATAGCGGTAACACCTAGGCCCTAAAGCTAGTAGTGCGCACCCCAGGGCTAGAGTCACAACCCTCCGTTGTCGAATTGGGGACCGGGAGAACTCACTACGTGCTTTAAAGCCAACCCAGCGCGGTGTTTATGGAGTTTGTAAGGAGCAGCATTAGATTCAGTAAGCAATGATCTGGATTATAGGTTTACTATTAAAAATATATTGTACCTAGGTCGAATGTGCCAATACATGTAGCGGCAAACAGTGGGTTGGTGTAAGACGTGAGTGATGGGCTCTTACCTGGTCATACCCCAGTGATTGGAAAATGGGTTTTGTAATAGCACCACCATATTACGAGACTATTGGCATGTCATAGTTTTAGGGCAACATGTTGTGATGCAACGAATCTTTAATATAGTATGGTGATATTGGATATGGCACGGAGATATGATAGTGTTTTCTTATATTATAATATAGTGATCTTGTCGTACTCTTATAGAGGTATTATGTAGTTTAACTTATTACACGTCTTCCTAATTAGCACTTGAGGCATTGTGTTAACCTGTCCAGTAACTCAAGGCCTTCGGCGCCAGCGGCCCATTCAAATATATATCTTACGTGCTTACTCCTCCATACGAGGCCTCATTTTGGCGCCAAATTCTGAGAATGAGTCCCCCGACGCCCTTGATCTAGTTGACATGCACTCACGTCAAAATCTAGGCTTACAGCCCTACATGCGGCCTCATCTTGGTGTCTGGTCGTATTTGTTTGGTGAGCGAATCACTTGAATCTTCTAATTTCGTGGGGAGTGGACACGCGCTCAGGAGTAATACACTCAATATGGGTGTCTCCCTCACAGACAAGGTCCTGGGCGAGATGTCGATTTGCGTGAAATTGACGGCCATTTTCCGTATCGGATAGGCAACGTGGATCGAAGAGAAACTTGCCCGATAAAAATGAATTTCTAGAGAATGCCCTCTCTATGTAGTACATACACCATATTTGCAATGAGTGACACGTCACTAATGCATGCATGTAGACCATAGACGTGGACCAGTCCTGATAAAGAGAGCTCACTCACTTCCGCTTCTCTCCGCAGGACCGTCATAATAGCCCTATCTACCAGAAGATCCTAAATTCACGGACACCGTTTGGACCTTCGAGCTGAACCACTACGGCAAATACTTTCCTTCCAAGCTAGAAGGCCAAAGTCATATGGTTGAAGTCGTAGTCTGGTTGGTTTCACGCGAATCAAGGACGTAAGGTGCAGTAATACACAGTTCAATTTCTACAGTGACAATAGAAAGAACATCAACCTCCACCTATCATCCCATCCAGACAGTCAAACCTCCAAAATCAGGCAGTAGAGTGAGCAGTGGAGTGACAAACAGTGTGCAGAGGTTTGTCCATATGATATGGTCACTTTAGGGTTTCATATATACCCCTGTTTGACATTTGGATCTTGAACTCATTCACTTTCGCCTCTTCAACTTCAATGATCTTGCCATCTTCAACTTCGACCCGGTATTTTCCATCCTTTCAGAAGTTATGAGCCCTATTTTTGAATATATGTGTGCGAACGATTACCTCAAAGCCTTTGACGGTACCAATGTTAGAATCACCACTGTCGGTGGGGAATGTAACTGATGTCCCTCTGCAAGTTGGTTAGAAAAAAATTATACTATGGTGGCAATGATTAACATACTCAGGAAACGGCATGGTGATTGATCTCTGATAATTTGGCAGTATTTGAACTTTACTCAAAGTGCTGCGGAAAAGCCGGGCATTAAATACAGCAGCATTCTACAACTACACTAATTCCTGCTAAATCAAAATAAGTGTAGACTGGCCAGCCTTGGGCTATTTAGTGATAAAGATCGATATTCAAGTACAAAAGCCGAGAATTTCGAAATTCGCATTGGACGTCGCAATTGCTTCGTTGTAAGAATCGGATTTCAACAGAGGGGCTGGCTGAACGACTCGTATCTGCATGTGTCTTGATTGGGCCGTCAGCCGATTAACACAAAACAGTGTCGAGTAATTACTCTTCAAGCAAGGAAATTTACCCTTGAAATCCCACAATCAGTGGCTGGCTGAATTGTTGTCTAGCTGTCAGCGGTCTTGTCAGAAATAGAATATATTTCTGTTCTATTTCTGACAACAGACAATGACAATGCTTCCTTATTTTTGCAAGATATCGAGCGTACATGCTCTTAAATAAAGCAATAGACGACCGCCAGCCTAGAGACCTTTCCGTCTATTTTAAGCTCAACCTCCTGCATCATTAATAGCCTTTTCAACATTGATACAAAGGTCAATGTAGCTGTGCAAAATGACGTGGACTCTCAGTATATGCTGTTACTTTAGGGGACATTTGCCCCTTGAGTCTTTTGATGAAGAAAGATTTTCACTTTTCCCTTGCGTCTATTATTTGGCACGGAGAGAACATAAGTCCGGGGTAGACTTTATAAATGGAATATCATCTCTTCATGTGGTTTGTCCCACTAGTAGCGCCATTGTAGGCATGCAACCGGTACCTTGCCTTGAAAGACGGATTATTCCTTATAATAATATTAATCTAGTATAATTACTTATAATTATTATAGTAATATTTATTTACGGCGCAAAGTCTGAAATACTATATATCCACTCCTTAACTGGAGGGTTATGCGCCAATGCAAGTTGGAAAGCTACCTGGAGGTTTAAGCAAGTTCGACCTCAACCTTTTTACTGGAAAACTGCTGTTTCTGCTATCTGATGTATGTTCTGGACAATACTAATCCCCTATGAAACAACAGGATCCTCGGCGTTATATGTTCGTAGCTGAACTTGACACTCAACAGGACCTCAGGCTCCTGTTGAATGACCACGTATTTAAGACACTTCTTAAGGATATGGAGCACTTGGCTGCAGCTGAAGTGGTTGAGGCCAATTACTTTGAAAATGGACACTTCCGCCGATAAACTTCATTGATTGATGGACAGGAACCGTCTTTATATGTGGTGCTAGCTCAGGGTAGCGGATGGTACTGTATGGAACTTTTCCTAAGTGCCAATGTTGGAACATGGGCAATATCCCACTCCGGAGGATATGCACTTTCTGTACGTGACTATCCTGAGGATGTGGATCCAGAGGATTTCCTCAGGGAGCATCGGATTATATATACCTAGGTATGGTTTATGATCCGTGAATAGCTTTATATTTATCCTCCGTCTATATGCCTCATCATGTTGTTAGATACACTGCCTATTTTGGGGCCGTATCTTTGGGTATATATACGCCTTACGTTCGTCCACTAATTAGCTCTAGAATATCGGCTGTCAATTTGAAGTTATTCTATAATATTGTTCAGCTCATCCTTGTGGGTATCGTTGGAAAAGCCCTACAGCAATCTTAACTGCGCCTAAGACCCTATAGAACCAACGCTGGCCATTGTCCCCTCCTTCCTGGCCATCTTGTTTCTCAGTATCACTATTTGGGTTAATGATAAGCTGATCAGGATCTGCCTTTGCTTCCTTTCTAGCCTCAAGCTCATTTTCAGAGGGCGCACTCCTTTTTAGATACACAGCCTCGTCTTCTTCCATATCGAACTTGGATAGTGCAACGGAACATTATAAGCTCCTGGTGCATGCAAGCATCCTTAGCGATAATGACTGATACCATGGGCAGTGTTAAATAGCTGTTACAACGCTAGTTCTAGTTGCTGGCACCAAAAGAGTATCTTGTGCCATGGCCGCAAGTGATGGAGAGTGATGCTGATTCTTCTTCCAAATGATAAAGGGTCCATATCCATAGTATCTAATATGGTGCAAGTAAAATATCAACCACATTCAACTTATACATACCATTATCAAGATAGTTTGTAAGTTCATCCTCTAGTATGGGATTCACAGTCTTGTATCAAGGGCGTCATAGTGCTCTTATTATAAGCTCCCCTGTCATGTCACTATGATCTTATAGTCATATTACCATGATCTTGCTTGTGATCAGTTAATTCCTCATGATATGACCAGCCAGCGTAAGATCACCACTTCGTAGCTATCACTTATGTCATACACAAGCGCTGTAATATCACAGTGCTGTCATCGTGACCTGATTAGGCCCTTGTGAATATCCATATATTCCTGCTACTGGCGTAGATTCATAAGGGTGTAAATCGCCACGAAGTACGTATTTACATAGGTACGAGCTGTCCCTGAGTTCGTGCTGGCTCGGATGCTTATACAAGTACATTCCTCCTCGGTAGCCAAGTGGCGTTAAACCGCCAGCTGTTGCAATTGGAATGCGTTGAAAAATCAAGATTTGAGAAAAGCAGGATAGTCATGAGCAGGGTTGTAAGCCTTTTATATAGTATAGAATTATCTATATTTCATATGTTATTACAATTTTATAGGATATGCGTATCAGCCTATTGATAAGCTGGCTCACTTGCTCGTCAATTAGAATGTGCGTGCTCCCATTGATCGACACGAATGGGGATCTAGGCACGGATTTATATAGGACCACCGTATATGGGCTGCTCACTCGCTACCGTTATCTGGCGCGTATGCTAGCTAGGCATGAATTTGTAGTGGAATACGCACGAGAGCTCATTCGCTGGCTAAGAAATGAGCCACGAGCATATAGAGTGGGAGAATTGAGTACAGAATAAAAGAGGATATGGGAAACATCCCGGACTAGGATGAGGTCAGCGGTCAAGTGGTTAGTTCGGCCAGTCGACTTTGACAACATCTGGGATTCTGGGGTCAGCTCCCCGGTTACCCCGTAAACCACTCAGGCTGCCCAAAACACATAATTACATAATAAATAGCATCTGATAGCTGCTTACCCCAGGTTCCAAGCTCGAGGATGGATCTCATGAGGAGACATCCGGAGTAGACGTGGAAAAATGTACGTAATAGTTCAGGCTCAGGGAGACTGAGCGGCATATTTATAATTTAGTTATATTGAATGTTCTGATGTCTACTACTGGTTATGTATGTTCGATGCATACACTGCCTCTTCGGGCAAAATACGCCTAGGGTCTTGATGCATCCTGATCGACCTGCACTATGTCCCAGATAGGACTAGCAGCGTAGCATCGGTGGCGTGAAGGCCCACGGGTTGGAGTATAATAGAATACCGCTAGTACCGCTTTACCATACGCACGGCCAGCTAAGAAAATAACCTTTTAGTCACGGGGACAGTCATGGCAACTCAATTCAATGCATTTCATCTCGTTGGGCAAGTCTGATTGGCTGCGTTTGTCCTTACTAACTGCGATATCGCGTTCTGAGTGGACAGTGGCCCACTGGGTCCCCTTATCGGTTCAACATCCAGTTGACTTTTTACCCCATACTCCCAAGACCAGACGAAGTAACCCTAGACTTATTGCCATCACGCCACTGAGACCTCGCCTGGCTGCTTGCTAATTAGCATTTACGAATCTACATGATTCAGTCATCTCGTATCTTCTGTTCCGTCTCTATCCTTCAACGCATGATGGAAAAGGCGCATCGCCGGCTCAGCCTTGGAGGAAACAGAAAAATGCCGCAACCAAAAACCGGGGAAAGGGGTCCCGGCGAGATCTGAGTCCTGATCCAGATCTCCTGTTCTCGGGATCAATAGGATTTTCAATTGGGTTGCCAGCTTGCCACCTGTCAGGTCACAAAGGTTCTGGAAATCACATGGAAGGGCCGACTCGGACGAGTACTATAGAGGTCAAAGTGTTGGCCCGACTTGGTTGGTTAGGCCAATAAGCCACCAGTCATCGGGATCGCCGTTCCTTTGTATTTGAGGTACGTAGTCCGTACCTAGGTTAAGCTTCGAGCGCGCTTATTCAAGGGAGAAAGAATTGACAATTGTTTGCTGTCATGCTTATGAGATTTATCTGAACTCGAGGATTTATCAGTGCCAAGTGGAGGAGATTGTTGGCTATCTACGGGGCAGTTTCATCTGTTGTTTACAAAGCACCAAACATGGATCTTTGTATGGAGACTCGATAAGAATCATCAGACAGAGAAACAGAGTGGAGTCAGGTGATTTGCTTCGGTGTCTTGGCACGAATGTTATCCTGGCCGGCTTATCAGTCACTAGTTACTCCGAATGTATGTAATTATGTAACTATGCAGTAAATGTCCAAAACAGCAATGCTCTGGAACGCTTGGAAGACGATGGCTTTTGGAAGCCTCTCCGAGCCTGAAATCGTGTTGATCTGTCCATTGGTTGTCCGCCTAATGCCAACCCAACTGCCCAGGCCATACTCTGTAGAAATTAGAAGCCACCTGCCAGAAACGGCCGTCTCCCGCCACCCAATCATGCGCCGCTGCCACCACCCCAGAACTTAGTTCTCAGCCTGGTCAGTGACTTTGTACACTCAGTATGCCGGTAACATGAGTAGAATAATTAGTTACGTACTCATAATAGCACGGAGTACAAGGAGCGGAAAATAGTATTAGACTATTAGAGTGAAGAGTAGCGCGTATGTATTAATTAACGTTGTATGTGCGATACAACGATACAAATTCCTCGACGGGTCTCCACCAGAGCAAAGCGTGGCCCCGGTGGACTCAATGGAGCCCAGCATTCCTCCCTGATAGGATCACTCCACACTAATCCCGAGCTCTGTCTGCTGCGAGCCTGCGACAGGGTGAAAAGTATATGAGGGAAGCTGTAGCCTGTGTGCCTCGTCGTCTGCCACCTGCCGTCAGAGTCAGTCAGTGGTCGGCCGATCGCTCTTGCCCTTTATAAGTTTAAAGGGAAAGCCACCTCCATCCTTCCTTGCCTGCTTGCTCCCTCTTCGAGCATCCTTCTGTCTCTTCTCTTCCCTCCCCCCATCTGCTGCCTCAGTGACTACTAGCTAGTCGGTCGTCTACTGATAAGGACATTGGACGGGTTCCTGTCATATCACTGGAAGAAAGACGCCACAGTGAGCAGTAAGCCGTTATCAGTGGCTGCTAAGCGACACTAGGCTTCGGCAGAGTGCTACACCAAAGACTCAAGCCTCTTTCTCTTATCTATTCACCCGCCATGGACAAATCATACGAACCCAAAGATATTGGTGGCGGCGCCCATGCTATCTCATCCGAGGAGCCAACCTATGGTGAAACCCAACCCGCTGGCAGCTTTCGCCAGCGCTTCATCGACAGTTTCAAGCGCGATCCCAATGCCCATGTCACCAAGTCCGGCCAGGTTGGCGCCGACGGCAATGTTTTCGATCTCGAAACAGCCGCGCAGAACACCGCCAATTCGCCCCTGCAGCGTAAGCTGAAGGGCCGTCATCTGCAGATGATCGCCATTGGCGGTTCGATCGGTAAGCAACAACCGAACCTTTTCTGGCCGCTGCCCCATAAATTAGGGAAGCTAGAGAGCTAATTCGATCTGACTACTGCAGGTACTGGTCTATTTGTCGCATCTGGGAACGTGCTGGCCGCTGGAGGCCCGGCTTCCGTGGTCATTGCCTACATCCTGATTGGTGCCATGTTGTACTGCACCGTTCAAGCTTTGGGAGAAATGGCAGTTCTGTACCCCGTCGCCGGTTCCTTCTCTGCTTACTCGACTCGTTTCCTGGACCCCGCCTGGGGCTTTGCTATGGGCTGGAATTATGCCCTGCAATGGCTCGTTGTCTTACCGCTGGAAATCGTCGCCGCATCAATCACTATTGGGTACTGGAAGAGTGACATCTCTCCTGCTGCCTGGGTCTCGATCTTCTTGGTTTTGATTATTGTAATCAACTTCTTTGGTGTCCGTGGATACGGCGAGGCTGAATTTGTGTTTGCGATTATCAAGGTTACCGCTGTCATTGGTTTCATGTGAGTTTCACAATCTCCTGCTAGTGTCTTCGCTACTTCTTTTGCTAATGATTTCTCCCAAACAGCATCCTCGGTATTATCCTGAACTGTGGTGGTGGTCCCCAAGGGGGTTACATTGGTGCGCACTACTGGTATGATCCAGGAGCCTTCCACAATGGATTCAAGGGTCTCTGCAGTGTCTTTGTCAATGCTGCTTTTGCCTTCGCTGGTACAGAGCTTGTTGGTTTAGCTGCTGCTGAAACCGCAAATCCTCGCAAATCGCTTCCTACCGCCATCAAGCAAGTTTTCTGGCGTATTGCTCTCTTTTACATTGTGGCTTTGACCATTGTCGGAATGTTGGTGCCTTACACCGAACCACGCTTGAAAGGAAGCTCTTCTGCTGATGCAAGGGCGTCTCCTTTTGTCATTGCTATCACGAATGCGGGAATTAGTGGCCTTCCCTCGGTCATGAATGTCGTTATCATGATTGCTGTCTTGTCTGTCGGCAACTCTTCCGTCTACGGATCCTCCCGTACGCTCGCCGCTCTCGCTGAGCAAGGACAAGCACCTAAGTTCTTGGCCTACATTGATCGTCAAGGACGCCCCCTCTTTGCCATTATGGTTGCGTCTGCTCTCGGGTTCTTGGCATTCCTTGCCGCCTCGAGCAAGCAAGGCGATGCCTTTTCATGGATGTTGTCCATTTCTGGTCTGTCATCCATCTTTACATGGGGCTCTATCTGTCTAGCTCATATTCGTTTCCGCGAAGGCTGGAAGGCTCAGGGCCACACCCTGGACGAACTGCCTTTCAAATCCCAAGTCGGTGTTTATGGATCCTGGGTGGGCTTTCTCTTCAACATTCTCGTCCTTATCGCCCAGTTCTGGGTTGGTTTTGCCCCTGTCGGATACAGTGAAATGTCTGCATCCGAACTTGTACAAAGCTTCTTCTCTGCGTACCTTGCGGCACCCATTGTCATCGCTTTCTATATCCCTTACAAGATCTGGTACCGCACTCCCTTCATAAAGGCTCACCAGATGGACTTGAACACCGGTCGCCGTGACCTCGATATCCAACACCTGATTGAAGAAGAGCGTGCTGAACAGGCCACCTGGCCCGCCTGGAAGAAAGCCTGGCGCTGGTTATGTTAGATTTATCAAATCTTTCTCACCTCTCGGCATGATGATGCTCTATCGCATCGTCATCTTATGCTATATAGAATGTTAAACAGGCATCGTATATTAGCTCTATATATCCATTATGATCATGTCATCTATATGGTAATGTCAACATATTCACTTGTCAATTTCCCATCAATGAAATAATGCCCACACAATTCCGTCTAAATACATAGTAAAATCTAATAATAGAGTCGCACGTGTGTAGACCCATGCCGGCCAATGAGCGCTCGCGGCCAGCCCTATTAGGTAATCCGGAGCCGAGACCAAGCCTTTGACGTAGCACCAATCAGACCAGCTGACTTAGCCTGAGTCAAGTTGCTAGGGAAAGAACTGTGTGTTAACTTCAGCTTCAGCTGCCACAACAACGACCACAGACCACTCTGCACAGCCACTACTTGAACATACGCATCTGCGTCTCTCCTGAGCGCAACGACATTCTCTTTGTTGATATTTGTTTGCGAGTTTTGCTCTTTCTGTCTCTTTGATTTATTTGGGCGGGCTCGTCAGAAGCCAGGATACGCGTACGACAAGCGCTTGAATTCAGCTACCTAGCCAATACGCTTTCCCCTCGTTTCTATTACCTTCAGCGTCCGCACTTGATTGAACATCTGGGAAACTCAACAACGGTTACGATTTTCAGAATGCCCGGCTTTGCGGACTCGTTCTGGACGCCCGATTATGCCTCTGGCTTGGGGATCTTGTACTCAAAGCTTCAGCAAGGCATTGCCGAGAACAGACAGATCCTCACCATCGCCAGCCTACGGGCTGATGCGGAAGAAGTCTACAGCTCAAAGCTTGAAGAAATCACTCCTGCCGTGGACCGGATAACGACTGGCTTCTCAAAAGATGAGGGCGCTAGTGTGAGAAAGGTATATCAATGAGACAGATTTGGAAACTGGTTGTTAAACCTATGAAACTAACGCTGGTATTTTTTACTCGTATAGGCCTACGATGGAATCCGCGGCGAAATGATCGAGGCATCCAAGAACCACCAAAAGATTTCCTCCAACATCCGCGAACTTGTGGTCAATCCGTTTGGTCGCTGGTGCGATCAGCACGCGGCTCGAGTCCAGAATTCGCACGATGATTTACAAGCACGCATCAAGGATCACATGAAGCAGACAGAGCTGGTGAAGAAACTGCGGAGTCAATACTTTAACAAGTGTCGTCTTGTCGAGGACCTGGAGGAGGAAAATAAGCTTGCGTTCCAGAGCCCGGAAGCTCCCAGTCCCAAAGGCAAGCCCCCAGCACCGAAGATTGTCTTGACCGATCCGCAGGAGCCAGATGAGCCCGAGATCTTTGACTTGGGCGACAAGTCCTACAGTGAAGATGAGATTAAGAATATTCTGTCTGATATGCTCAATACTATCAAGATTGGCGAAGTCAAAGTGCCGATCCTCGGTACATACCAGAACACTTCGACAGGTGCTGATATAGTCGAGTATTTGCAAAAGAAACTGGAAGCTTCTAGCATCAGCTACGCTGAGCGAATTGGTCAGGATATGGTGGATCTTGGATTTTTGCGATTGATCGGAAATATGGGCAGCACTTTTGCCAACAGCAGCCGCATGAACTATCAGTGGAGGTCGAAGGTTTTCCAACTCACTGGAATGCCCGAAAATAAGAAGCCCCTACTCCGCATGACCTCACTCATGTCCAATGACGAAGCCACTTCATCGCCAACGATTTCGAGTGTTTCGGAAATACTCTCGACCTGGAACCCTCTGAACAACCCCTATCCCGATGAGACCCCTGCCGAGAAGCTTCATCGTGAAGCGCGCGAGGCAGATGAACGCTACAAGGCTGCTGTCATCAAGTTGGATCAAATTCGATGCATCCTTGAAGAGGAGATTATTGATCACTTGCGGTTCATGGAGCGATGTGAGCTTGATCGCCTGAAAGCAATCAAATCTGTGGTGCTCGATTTCTCCGGCGCTATTAGCAATGTTATTCCCGGCTTGCAGAGCACTGTCGACCATATGATGCTGTACCAGGAGACCATTCAGCCGTTGGGAGATTTGAGGTATTTGCTTGAGAATTACCGCACTGGAGGATTTGCGCCAAAGGTGCAGCCGTATGAGAACTACTACGGTTCCGTGGGAGGTGAGTAACCTACTTTTGGATTCTGTATGCTTTTACTAAGCTTTATTCTAGATCAAGTATTTGGTGTCGATTTGGAGGCTAGGGCTAGAGCTGATCGAAAGCGGGTCCCTGTCATTATGACCAATATCTTGACATTCCTCGACATTCGTAAGTACAGCTGATCTGATATACTGAGAGTGTGAAGTCCCGCTAACTTATCCATAGACTACCCAGATCTTGAAGGCGACGAGGCACGACGAGCCATCTGGTTGCATGACGTCCCTCTTGCCGCCACCCACCATCTCCGACAAGCCCTAAATAACAGCGCCGGAGACCCTCGTCCTATTCTTGAAAAATATGAGATACCCATTGTTGCTAGCGTTCTAAAGTTATACCTCCTTGAACTTCCTGGTACGTTTATTCTCTCTTGCAAAGAAAATCATACACTAATCGGCCTGGTAGATTCCCTTGTTTCATCGCAAGTTTACGAAATTATCAAAACCATCTACTCAACCACGGCCAACGAAACTTCCGAAGAAGGCAGAATCAAAGTGTTGCAAAGTACGCTTGGCCAGCTTCGACTCAATAACATAGCCACGCTTGATGCTCTCATGACCCACTTCACAAGGTTAATCGACTTGACTTCCGCTGATGAAACCTATGTGGCCACTCTTGCTCAGACACTAGCACCATGTATTCTGCGACCTCGCCTTGAGAACACACTGACTCTCAATGAACGCCACAGCTACCGCTTGATTCGCGACCTGTTTGATCACAAGGACGCTATCTTTGGCGAACTCAAGCGCCAGTCCAGCGCTAGTAGTACTCTGGGCGCTGGTGCTGGCGCTGCTCGCCCACGCGCAATCAGCACCGACGAAAGCAACAGAAGAGCTGCCGTGGAGGCCCGAAACCGTGCTATCGCTAGCCGCAGTCGAGCCACCAGTCCGGCTCCGGGTGCTCGACACCGTCGTGACCGATCTACTGACGGATCACAAGGTTCAGGCCGTTTCCCTATCAACGTCAACAGTCCACATGGATCAGAGCGTCGCAACCCTCGTCAGAGTCTCGATGTTCCTTCATCAACCGATCTGCACATTGTCACCGATTCCGTCAAATTGGCTGAAGAAAAGGATGCCCCTAACGGTTCGACGGAAGAGAACAACGAAAAGACTGCGCCAGAAGTCTCAGCTACGATTACTGATTTCAGCGATCCTGCTCCTGTTCCTTCTGCTGACGTGGACGCCGAAGAAGAACAGGCCACCAACAATAACAATAGCTCAGAAGGCTCGCCCACACCCACGGCTAGTGTAGCAACCATCGAGAAACGGGACTCACTGACCCGTGGCCGACACGTCCGTCGTGCAGGCGGCAGCCATCCTCCAACCGATCTCGCCAGCAAGCGAGCAAGTGTCGTCACCGACGGGGAACTGAAGGGCGTCACATTGGAAGACAAGCCAATGGAAGATTTCGCTTGATCCCTGGACAGATGGGCTCTGATAAACTCATGGGACAGTGGATTATTTTTGTATACATATTATCTTCTCTTTCCTTTGTATATGAATTGCGTTCAGTCTGTTTCATGCTTGTGTTTGTTCTCTTCTTGTCATTTTGATTTTGATTTCCTTTTCCCGCTCTCATGTTTGTTTTCTATTGATGGCATGAGATATGTATCTATGTACAGAGGTTGTTTAATCTACGGAATAAGCAATAATGATGAAGCTGGAGCAATAGGTTCTAGTATACGTATCACCGAGTATTATATTGCGCTAGTACATAATAGGAATAACGCGGCTAATGTTGAGCCCTAATTCAGGTATTGTCGTCTCTTGCTTCACTCTAGACTAAAGAAGGGTAAATTAGGTAGTACTTGCAAATATTTATTTCGATGATGGTGGTCCTCACGCCGACGTGATTGTATAGTAGATGCGTAAAAAAGAAAAAGTCATGCATATTGAATGAACGGGACCAGCTTCATATTGTGGACGCAAGCCATCGTGATGCTGCAAAGTTGCTTATGACAGACGTTCTCATGCCCAGTCTTGCGCAAAGCGCACTACCGAGTGTTGGGTAATATCTCGCGACGGAATTTTGTGCCGAAATTCTGGGCCTGGAAACCTTTCCAATTCCTCATGTTCAAGGCCAATCAAAACCGACGGGTATCGCGTTCGGAATGAGAAAAGAGACGTTGATAGTAGCTTTAATGCGTGGTGGGAACCGAGGAAAGCCGGCTAGGTATCCAATGAGAGCGGTCGAGTGGATTTATCCGGGATAAGCTGTAATATAAGCATGTCACTTTCTTTCAATGAACAGTACCATACACAAGCCTGCAAGAGTCAACACTCAAGCCAGGGCCCTGATAATTAAGAAAACCAACAATAGGAAGCGTTCTATCACCATGACTGGTTCCTTTTCTAGTTTGACTATGTTGCGGATTAGATTTTCTTTATATGATCATGGAAGGTGCCCCAAATCGTTATTAGTCAGATAGATTATTATATCGGAGTGCTCCCCATTACCATATGAATCAGAGTGTCTAGATATCACATTCGAACGTTAGAAGGCCATCTGTTCGTTATAGCCAGGTTCTACTGTATCCCCCTTTTGTGCTAAGGATATCCACTCATTCGATGTCTTGGAGAACGGCTTGTTAAGAGGTATCTCATAGGACTGCTTGTAAAATTGACCGTCATTACTGAGCTTTGACTAAGGGATACCCAAGATACAAGCAGTGCTCGGGGACTGTACGCAATTTTATGAGGTATTTATGGTTGACTTGTGTGTCTATCTTGGTGCTCGTCTACTGACGTGTCTGTAATTGCTTTTGCAACATTACTGATAGAATGATTAGCTAGGTAATTTTCAGCTTCTTCAAAAGTCGAAAACGCTCTGGCGAAGTGCATTTTTGTAACTAGTAACCAAAGGTTTAAAATCTTTTCTATAACCATTAGTAACTCATAGACGCCTGACTTCATCGAAGGGTAATTATTAAGAAGAAAGTAGGAGAGCGTCCCTGAGCGACAGCGTAGAGTTTTTGTGCATGCCATGAAATCGATAACTTGTCTAAAGGTTTGTATTAATATTCTATAAGGCGGCTGTAACGAGATATCTGAGGATAAGGAAAGGAACCTTGGAAGGAAACAGGAATCTAGCTGGGGAGGATTGAACTTGTATTTATATGTTCGCGTCACCGCATTATAATGAATACTTCCATACGATCAATTGATGACGAAAGGAAGGCATTCTCGGTATCCCAACGTGTAGCCAATGTGTAGCCCATGATTTTCCGCTTTCCACCTGAGGTAATCATATATGAAGAAGCTATTTGTTCACTGGCAGCTTAGACTTGTGGTGGTCTATCAGGGGAGCAAAAAGGCCCCGGGTGATGGATATTGTCAAAGTCGACTGGACTAAGAAGCTTATGATTGATTCACTTATTGCATCCTAGCTCCTTCGAGCAGAATTGCAGCAATAGACGGCGGTCCGAAGTATCTATTAAGGTGGTGCTGTTCCCTGAACTATAGACAGGCACCTCTTTGTTGGTAGCTCCTTCCGAGGAAACGTTACTTGTGCAAGCTTCTCATCTACTACACTAGCCCGGTATGTCAAAGTTACCGCTCGATCGCGAGTCGAGAGCAGAAAGAAACAAAAGACGGATTCAAGGACCTGATAGGAGTCGATCCACTGTGGAAATATCAAAACCCGCGTTTTGAGTTCTGGATAACCGTGGCGATGATAGATGGTTTGACTTTTCTTTGACCTCTTGCATTGATGAACGCCATCAGACCCTGGAAACAAGACTTACCTTCTTTTGGCATTCGACAATACGTATCTACCAAGGCAAACGGTTAATATCGGCTTCCCTCGGACCTGATAGACACCTATGGCCATGAAGTGATTTCAACGCACTCCATCGATCATGCAGTTCTCTTACCCCTCAAGCCAATTTTTCCAGAGACTATATCCAACAGAGTACAGAAACTCCTAAAAGAAATTAAGCACGCCAGAACTGCCTACCTAGAGGCATGCATATCCATAGAAATACGTTTCATGCAGCAGAACCCTTAGCTGAAAACACAGCAAGGTTCTGTCAGTCCTGTTCTATCAACTAATGTTGACAGCTACATATGCATACTGCTTATCATCTTCAGAACCCTTCCATACGGATCATTGCAGTGTGTCCTTAATAACGCCGCCGCATCCCGGAAGATACAAGCCGAATGGACTAGAGCGATGGCTTCAACGATAGCAGACGATCCGGTGGCTTGGGGATTGCGGCAGGATTGGATCCCATACCGTCTTGTACCTAGATCCTTCCGAGAAGGTAATGTATAATGATACAAGAACTGAAAGAATGATAGAAAGACGAAATTCCCTCGTCTCGACAAGGAATAAGTGAAAGCTCCTATGATAAGAATAAACCAGTGCCATCCGTTGCCTGGATTGGACTACGGCATTGGTTGATGTGTATCATCAATAGGAAAAGAGAAGTACCGTCAACGTATCATTCACTTTTGATTCGTTAAGTAATTAGCTACGTAGCTTGACACATGAAATTCGTAAAGTTTCTTTGCTCTTTCTATGAGCTGCCCACAGGTCCTTCACCGCCTGGAATCAACTATTGCATAAAATCGTCAGTGTCTCGAACTACAGGAGCATACTATTAGTGTCTGGGACTCACCATGCAGACATTGTTGCCATTTAGCAAAATCTTGGGGAGATTTTCTTGGTTTCCGGCGTAGTCACTGTGGTTCTTTTGTTAGAGATATGTGCTTGACGGTGCCAGTTTTTTCAAGATGAGACATACAACTCTGTCACGTCTTCCAAGACCATATCTGTCGTTCTGTTAGCACCATGAAACAAAGGTTTCAACTTCGAAAATGTATACTTACTGACATAATCGTCGAATCCGAGAAGAGTACCGGAAAATTCTATAAGCGGTTGTCAGAACGAAAGTCTCTTTGAGCTTGAAGCAGATTCAGTCTGAGCATACCTTTGTCGCCTTTCATCACCACCCAGATCTTGGAGCCGACACACTTGTCAATCAATTCTTGGTTGATGTCGTTAGTAACAATGAACAATTATAGAATCGATGCATTGCATAAAGCTGTTTCTTACCGAGGGGTAACAGTTGTGAAGCCATTTTGTGTCAAGTGTTTATAGCAAGTTTTGCCAGAGAAGTGACTCGACAGACAATAAGATCAAAGCGGGCGTGCAAGATGAGACTCTTGACACAAAGGGTTTGTCGAGTAGGGTGTTGTTGAGGAAATGTTGAGGGCATCCAGGTCGGGACTAGATTTGATGTTCGATTTGCGCTAGCCGTTTTAGGACTAGCCCCATTTCAACCCCGTAAATCTTAAAGAAGATCGTCTTTGAGCTCGCGACTCATCTCAACTCCGTTCTTAAACATTCAATCTCATGATTCCCGGGATGTTGTTGTCAACATTTCCGACAACCTGACTACAAAATTCGACTCTACTTTCCGCGACTATCGGTCTGACAAGGATGGTTCTTTCCAATGCGCAAAAGCGTCAAACCAATAGCAGTTTGGCCCTCCAATGGCGCTGCTTACCCGTCAAGAGCTCGCGGTTACCCCGATAGCGTCAAATTGCGCAGTTCGTTCAAACGACAGTTCTCGACTCAGCAGTCCGGATTACATCAACCGATATCTTGCCATGGCCAATATATCTCCGTGTTCTCCTCTCGAACTCGCGCTCTTCGCAAATTCGACCAGCTACTCATAATACGAGGTGGCACACGCCAGCTCTTCGTTTCCCCGCCTCAAAGAAGCGGCGGAGAAGATGAGTTCGACGGGTTCGATGAAGAGGATGAAGATGATATCATAATCAGTAGCTCTGACATGAGTCGTATGGTTCGCCAAAAAGGAAAAATACTGGAAGCAAAGGCTCGGCAGAAGAGAGAACAAGAACAGGCATTGATGCGACGGAGGGAAGAGCTACAGAGTCGAGCTGACCGGCACGTCAAAGAGCTACGGGATGCAACTGTTCTATTGCAGGGTATCAAAGAAAATTTTGAATCGATACGACACTATGCAAATGAACGAAGACGGGCTCACGAAAAGTGGATGAGACGCTACGAACAGGTGATTAGGAGTAGTGCGTCTTCGTTCAACGTTGGGAGCCAGTTATTTGAGGAAGTTTTACTCATAAAGTACCCCAAGTTGGGTGAAGTTGAGCCATACATCAGCGATAATGTTGCCTTTATCCAACATGGCGAAGCTAAAGTATCGAATTGCCGCCAAGCCCTTCGACGAATCGGATTGGCATCTCGAAGAATCGACTTGGAAATGCGATTGGCCCAGCTTGAAGCATCACTTGATTCAACTTTTAATAGATTCGGTTATCATATCACGCCTGTTGTTTCCGCCAAAAGAAAGATTGAGGAAATTCTCGAGCCACTAATTAGGTTCCAGTCTCGATATATACAGTTACAAGAGCTGAGTTTCGAAATCAAAAATTCAACTCGCGAAATCTCCTTGGCTCTCAAACAAATGGCTGCAAACCGCCACGAAGAACAATCTCGCCTTGAGATGTTCCGCAAGGGCATAGAGGAGAGGACCCATAAGCTAACACAATTACTGCACGAGTATCGAGCAAATGAGCGTTCGCGGCGATGGGGTGGTCCTTTAGGGAAGACTCACATTCTCGCCATCATCCAAAATTATTACCTGTACGCAACTATCAGGATGGTTGCATCTGACATTGAGATGGACCCAGATTTTCTGGCTAATGAGATCAATAATCATGGGATATCATCGCTCTTGGTCCACTGGTATCTCTACCGATGGAAAGAAGGTTCTCCGCGCAGTGTTGATCTTGATATAGCTTGGAGACATTTCGATGTTTACTACCCATTCTATATGCTTTACGTATCTTTTCGAAGTATAACTAGTGAGACCTTTCGATTTCAACAAATCTACAAAGTTATGGGAGCTTCCAAGTCTGAGTGGGAAGCCAAATTCAGAAAATGGAATTCGAAGTCTACTATTATGCGTGCGAACTACTTAAGTGCCCTTGAGGCGAGCGGTTACTGCACCTGGCTAAGGTTGGAAACCGAGGACAAAGTCAGCAGGCTCGGCGGAGTCCCTGACACCATTGCTAAACGCTTGTTCACTCCCAAAGATCCTCCCAGTTCTGACCTACGCCGTTTTTTTCTTTGTATTGATGCATTTTGTGACGGTCTGTCCCGATCTATAAATCTCGACCAGGCTACTACCCAGCTCGAAAAGCTTCCACGTCCCACGGTCGTTGATGTGATTGAGCTCCTGGACCACTCACCTTCCCACAAACGAGGAATTAACGGATTACGATCTCTACCCAAGAAAGCAGAACGTCTGACACGCGAAGAAGAAATTACAGAGGAACAAATCATGGCAGTCGAGGAAGAAACTTGGCAGGAACAACCTCTGGCACTCGACGAAGAAGTTACGCAGGAACAACCTTTGGTACTCAAGGAAGAAACTACGCCTGAAGCAAACGCGATAGAAACACCCGTGCAAGCTCGTTTTACACGGCTAAGACCACGTTGGACTTCGCCACCAAGTCGTGGTTATCGCAAGGAAGGAACTACGCAGGAAGAAAACGCGATAGAAACACCAGTGCAAACTCGTTTTACACGGCTAAGACCACGTTGGACGTCGCGACCAAAGGAAGAAACCCCGCAGGAAGTAAACGCGATAGAAACACCCGTGCAAGCTCGTTTTACACGGCTAAGGCCACGTTGGATGCCGCCACCAAGTCGTGGGTATTGCACAGATCCCAGGGCTTTTATGAATGATCACGGGCAGCAGTGCGGGGTATCCGAGTCTGAAATAGCGTTGATCAAAAAGGGCCGGATAGTGGAATTAGCAAACAAGGATGCAGCGATATCTTGTGTCTCCGATGCAGAGCATACAGGCATAATGTCGTCTCATGAATTACTCGATAATACCGATGAGCCTCCTATTGCTGCGACTGATGACACCAAACCTCAGTTCTGGAGCTATAATCAATACAAAACGCCAAAAGGAGGAAAGATCGGTATTCATTATTGCAAAAATCTTGAACATGCCGAGCGAGCGGCTGCCCTATTTTCTGGCAGTAAGCTGTTAGGCTTCGATATCGAGTGGAAGCCTCAAGCTCAAACCACATCTGGCATCAAGAGCAACGTGTCTCTGATCCAAATCGCCAATGAGGAACGCATAGCACTGTTTCATATTGCGCTCTTCAAGGGTAACGAAATCCAAGACTTGGTTCCACCGTCACTCAAAAAACTACTGGAGTCTACCGATACCGTCAAAGTAGGCGTATCCATTAAGGCAGATTGTTCGCGCGTCCGGCGGCATTTGGATATTGATACAAAGGGTCAATTTGAACTCAGCCATTTATATAAACTCGTCAAGTACGGCTCAACGCAGCCAAAAATGGTTGATCGACGCGCCGTCAATCTGGCTCAGCAGGTTGAGGAGTTGTTAGGGCTGCCGTTGAGGAAAGATATTGACGTGCGGAAGAGCGATTGGACTAAACCTTTGGACTATACTCAAGTTCAATGTGAGTTCCTGCTGCCCTTTTTAAGTTCATATCCACAAGACTGACTGAATGCCTCTTTTTTATGTAGATGCTGCCTCAGACGCCTATGCGTGCATATGTCTTCATCGCACATTAGAAGCGAAGAGAAAAGCATTAAATCCCGTACCTCCATTGCCAGCTTTTGCCGAACTCAATCTCCCTATTCTCTTGGCCGAAGAGGATAAAGTCGAGATAGAGGACAAAGTAGCTGAACTCAGCGTACGCATGAAGGAGTCGTTGGAGGTGGTGGACGCGGGGGAGGAGGACGTTGTCGAGGTCAACGATGAGAATAAGAAATCGGATTCGACATGATTTCAGTGCATATATGCATCTGAATGTCTCTAGACGGGGCATTCTACTATTGAACACATCCCATTTTTACGTATCACCCCTCTCTGGACATTTCTCTTCTTGGAGCGCATTTCTTTGGCATTTTTCTAGCGTTACTTTGTGGTTATACATCAACAATTTCATGTTTCTTTTTGAGTCGAATAAAATGCATATTCCCAAGTTCCAATAACAGGTAAACAAATAACCCCGATGATATCACATGATTATAGCATATATACACAGATAAGATAATCAACCCGCAGAACAAACAGCTTTGTGCTAAATACTAGACGGAGTATTAACCCCGTACAGGCAAAATCTTCGAAGGAAGAACCTCCTGCCTACACAACGGACACTCCGGCTTCTCCCTAACCCAATCCCTGACACAAGTCCAACAAAACACATGTCCACACGTAGTCACACTGGGGTCCTTGAATGGCTCAAGACACAATGTGCACTTTTGATGCTGTCCCTCTGGTATCCACGAAATTGCATGTGGATTTTCGGCTAGATCATAACGTGCCATTGTAGCGGTCAGAGTGGGGATTGATACTGGATTCTGCACGGAGGATAGCGGTGCGTTTCCTTTTGATGTTGCCGGCACATCTGCGATTTTCTCAGTTTGGGAGGAAGTCTGTTGAAGAGTCTCGCGGACGTGGACTATGCCTTGTATCGTCATTTGTAAGACCAGAAGAACACCGAGGACTTCATAGCCGACTCGCTGTTCGCTTTCACCGATTTGCTTTGTGAAGACATATCGAAGACCCCAGAGACGTTTCGATAGATGATAATATGCGCCTGTGAAATAAAACGTGGCTAGACTCAGGGCATATACGTGTGAAGGCGATGTCAACGAGTCAAGATGTTCGAGCATATATTCTTGAATGCGCAACGGATTGAATATTGACTGACTTTTCTTCTTCGTCGAATTGGCGGTTTGTAAGAGTGTGCTCTTCAATGCCGCCCTTGCCCGTTGTCTGGCTATACTCCGCTCTAGCCGTGCTCGAAATCTTGCTCGTATCGAAGGTAGAGAGCGACCCAACACCCAAGGAATTATTATACTGCTAAATATATATCCGCACCGCCGTACGATGGAAGGCAACTGCAACGTATCCGTCTCGAGCTGCACGACATCGCAATATTCTTCGCCTAGCGTCCTATTACCGATGAATGTCGTAAGGGAGAAATAGAGGAGTTCGGTCAGGTTCTTGATTGTGTCCGCGTTGCCGTGGGCGTATCGCGCTCCCTTGATTGAGCGTACGATGGATTGTGATTGGTTTGTGAGAGTCGAGACAATATAAGCGTCTTTCTCGTGAGATCGGATTATGTCTGGAGAGGTTGCGAAGGGGTAGAAATGCGATGTTGGTGCGGAGTTGGTTGTGTTGGCGGGCGACTGTCCGGAGGGCGTGTTGGAACTATCTGACGTCTTGTCGGCCATTACGGATTTGGTTGTGTGCGCTGCGTAATCTCATGGACGACATCAATATGCAAAGTATCGTAAGATGGCAGCTCAAAATAACAAACAATTCTATAGTTGATTGAGTAGATAGGAAATGAGTAGGCTGTTGTTCACTGCTGCCGACATACTTCGTCGTTACTCCGGCCGAGGCTCTCCTCGGCACGGCCCACGTGACTCCTCCGGGAGCTTGTTTCCTTTCTCGGCCACTCAAATGATGCAAATGTATCAGCTGGTCATGTGACTTTACCCTGTCGATCATCTTAATCTTCGAGTCGACACTCCCAAGTCTAAACGTATTAATGTCTCTACTTAAATCTTACAGCCTGTTTGTGCAGTTGGCCAGATTCAATTGTTGTTGGAGTATCCGTCTATATTCCACATTCAATGCCTTTATCATGATCGTTTCTTCCTGACCGAGACGCCTGTCCCTCCCTATTTCTCGTCTCGATCAGCTTCGCATCCGCGGCTCTTTTTTCATCTTCTGAATACAAGTCTCCGCCATCCTATCTACCATGGCCGATAGCGGCGGAGTCCAACCTACGGAGGAGTTAGACAGCTTTGGCAACTTCTTCCCCCTTCCGTTTCGTGTAGCAATTCTCCTTGTGGCAGGTAAGCACGAGCCTCGAATCAAGCGGTTGTTTCTAGTCGCTAACGAGTGTGTTACACGACGCTAGGCTTTTGGGGATGGGGAGTTAATCTTCATTATTTGTCATTGGCGAAAATAGTAAGTTGGACTGGACTTTTATATGCACTCATTTCGGCGCATGCTAATGCCATCTGTAGGATGTCCCAGCACTCATTCGATATCCTTCTCGCTCCTCGCCGCATCAACTAACGCACCATCAATCCACGTACCGCCTGGCGACTCTCCTCTCGATTCCCATGGGATTTTTCCTACTCCTGTTTTGGATGATAACCCGTGGCTCAACAGAAAGGGTACTTGCTTGGGAAATCATTCCACAAAGTTACATCATTCTCTTCCTGGTCATACTTCTATTTCCATTCCACCGCCTTTCGCGAAACGGACGCAGTCGATTTTTCGCTTCTCTCCGGCGGATCAGCGTTGGCGGATTAGCAGAAGCGCAAGATGGAAAGTTCGGAGACGTTCTACTGGCGGATGCATTGACAAGTTATTCCAAGGTCCTTGCGGAGATATATATCAACTATTGCATGTTCTTTTCTTCGAGTGAATCCAGTACGGGGAAACCGGATCGGATGTGTGGAGGAAGACTTATAGTCCCCTTACTCATTGCGATTCCGTATGCGATACGGTTCAGGCAGTGTCTGATTGAGTTCTTTCGGGTACGACGCGGCGGGCATAAGAATGACGGATGGGGTGGGCAACATTTGGCCAACGCGCTCAAATACTCTACGGCATTTCCCGTGATTATATTCAGCAACTTGGAGCGCAACTATAATCAGGAAACAACCCATGGACTTAGCGAAGTCACAGTTTCCCGTCTATGGTATGTCAATCTCGATCCTTTTTTCAGCCAACTCATTCTGACTGATATAGGGCTCTCTTTTGCTTCATCAACTCCGCATACTCCTTCTACTGGGACGTCACCAAAGATTGGGACCTAACCCTCCTCTCACCCAGCACCCGCACCTGGCACCAAGACTACCCATTCGGCCTCCGTCCACGACGCATCTTCCCCCGCGACGAAATGTATTATGGCGTCATTGCCATCGATCTAATCCTACGATTTACATGGCTATCCCGCCTTTCGCCTCATTTAGATAAAGTGAATAATTTCGAAAGTGGGATTTTCTTGCTTTTGTTTTTGGAAATTGCTAGACGGTGGATTTGGATTTTCTTTCGAGTTGAGACTGAATGGGGTGAGTACCTATCCATCTATCTATACCATTGTCGTATAGGGAACGTTGCTAATATTGAATGTTATAGTTCGGAGTAATCGCGGCCCTGCACTCGATGATGTATTACTGAGCGATTTCAATGGCAAGTTCGACGAAGATTAGAATAGATGATAACTTATAGACATTTTTGAGTACGGTGTTGAGTGGTCGATTATGTAGATTATATATACCCCATGATTTAGCAATTGATTTTCGATACAGTGATAGACTTGCAACTTCTTCCTCCTGTCAACGGTATAGATACAGTCTGCAAAGACTGGATGATGCCGACCTCGACAACAAGATGATTCAATGTTATGATAAGTATTTGCAATATTACATTCCCTGGGAAACTATATAATTATAAAGATCTCTGACACAAAAATGTACAATCCAACAGCAAAGCAGCATTAACAACGAAAAAACGCCAATTGCCCGACACGCCAAAGTGACATGTACGTCATAAACCGAAAGAAAGAAAACGATGAGGGTGTAAAGAGACAGTTTTGCGTTGGTGTTATGTATGTATATAGACACAGACGACGGAGTCAAGACCCCGATATTAGATGCATGCATGTTTCTTTTTTGTCTTTTGAAGCCAGTAGACGGAGAGAAGTTCATTAGGCGTGCAGCGATTACTGCCCGTTGGGGCGAGGAGGATGGCTATCGAATAGATCCTCGAGGTAAGCACTCGGCACTCTTCCCTGAGGCGGTGCATTCAGGTTCAATGAACTAGTCGATGCAGCCAGATGATGCGATGAGCGGTTAAAGGGGGCATCGAAACCACGACTTGGAGGTGAAGTAGGTGTACCCGGCGGGCTTCGTCCGAGGTTGACTTGGCTGTGGCTTCCCATCGCTGTATTACCGGCCGCATAATATCCAGCCGGTAGGAATGTGGATGTCCTGTTGAGGGATTGATGACTTCCGGCGCCTGCAGTAGGCGAAAAGAACAGACTGCTTTGCGTAGCCGGGGTTTTGGTAGATACGTGGCTCTGTCGATCAGACCTTGAAAGTTTCTCCATATTCATCGATGTCCCGCGGGTTTCGCGACGGGAACGACGACGACCACTACTGGTACCAGAGCGACGGTGAGATTTGCGTCTACTGCTTCGGCGTAGGACGGCGGCGCCCTTAATATCGGTTTTGGTCTGCTGGTAGGCGGCTTTGCGGACGGAGCGGTTGATGGACCAGGCAACCATCGCGCGCCATATCAGGACTGATAGTCCGATGAGTCCTAGTGCGGCTCCGACAGCGATGAAGACGGTGCCTTCGGGCAGGTTGGATTGTTGCATGTACGGCGCATTGGAAGTTGGTGGCACGGTAGCGGTAGGGATGTTTGTGAGAGTGCTGGTTGTTGATGTTAATGACGGAAGGCCTGTGCCTGTCGAGGTCGTTGCTGTATCTGTTCCTGTGGTTGTGCCTGTTGATGTGGATGTAGTTGACGTCGAGGTCTCGGTAGCCGTACTGAGTCGAGGGAGACCGGTATCTGTGGCTCCATGGACTTGACTAAGTAATAGGAACGTCGCTAGTAGTACAAGTGAAAGAGAAGATGGCCTTGAGGCCATTCGGCTGCGAGAGATGCTCATCGTGATTGTGAATATGTATAAATGTTGGCGCAGAAGGTGCGATGGAATATTCCAGGAATGGAATGTTGATCGGTCAAGTATCGCACGTACCGGGCATCGATCAAAACGTCATTCCTGATGTCGTCTTCCGTTTGTAAAGATCGCAGAGCTGAAATCAAGAATGACTCGTCGTCAATAAACAAGTTTGCAATCCGTCAAACGCCCTGGACAGTCAAAGCGCCAGCAACAATCACCAGGATGTCGATGGGAAATGAAACGAGGGATTCAGGAAGAAAGAAGGAGTGTCGTAAAAAGCAAGCGATATGTGTCTGAACGAGTGGAAAGGAATTGATTTCGAGTTTGAATCGGAGTTGGATGTTGAAGTTAGAGGGGTGATGAGGCGCTGTTCGTCTGTTTAGTCCATCCTTAATTCTTTCCTTGGCGCCCCTGTCGAAGAATCACGTGGGTTTCTATACGTAAACTTAGACCATGTCTCAGAAACAAGAACCTAGTTTCTGATTCTACAATCAGGTTATCATCGTCTTATTGACGAAATATGTGATTCCTCAAAACCATAGTTGCACGAATATCTTTATGAATGACACCCTCACGCCAGAATAACAATACAAAAAGTCAATTCGTTGCGATCCCAATATACAAGACGGTATACAGTCAAATAACGGAAATGCTGATAGCGAAACAAGGGCATGAAACCAAACCATCATTATATTGGTTTATTGCTGCTTCTTCTGGGAATTGGGCGAGGTGTCCTTTTCAAAAGCAGCATAGGGAACCTCAAGGCCAGCCAGCGCAGAGATACCGACGTACAAAATCGTAATGAGGACGAACGCAACGACGAAGCCCATGAAAATACCTAATCATTGTGTCAGCGGCATAGTTCCATCAAAATATGATAACACTGTAGACATACCCGGGCTCAGGAATTGGTATTTCTGGAATAGTGATCTGTTATCAGATGTATCATCCTGTCGAGACTCTGCGAAGTCGCGTTTCAAATCTTGGTGAAGTGGTTCTTGGAGATCATCTTCAGAGCCGTAGGTGAGAGAGCTCAAGTCATCATCTTCGTACTCACGAGGAGTGGTGACGTAGATGAGTGTATATTTGGAGGATGGGATGTGATCGAGAACATCTGCAAGTAAGGCATCTATGGAGTCAAGTCAGCACTATCCTTAATGAGCATGGACAGGGCAGAAATACCATTTCGGGAAAGTTCTTGCAGACGCGACTCATGCAAAGACAGGGCCGGGAACGTAATGTCTACAATTCTTGGTCCACCTTCAAACTCGAGAGATGTGCTGCTTGCTCCTCCATCTATCTTTGTCACTCGTGCACCGCACTCCTCTTCTAATCCATTTCGAATAGACGTTGGGTCGAAAAGGCCCACAACCTCTGTAACTGTTATATTGGACCGAATTGCCTTGTCATTTCCCAGCACCTTTTCCTGAAGACGCGGTGTTGCCTTCTGAGTTGAATAGTCTGTAGCGTGGACACCGGGCTGGGTCGCAATGATATAATAGTCCGACGGACAAGTCTTTAAGCTGCTCCAGACATCGCTGAGTAGAGAAGTTGCGGGTAAGACGTTCGCGGAAGAAGAAGAGGAAAGCAAGCTAGTTATCATTCTGTTAGCCAGTCTGGTCGCTCCAATAGGGCAGGGTAAGCTTACTCTGATGTGGAAAGAAGAAAGAAAGGCGATGTGTCTCTAAGAGCATCCACGACACCAGCTCCAAGAGCTAGCACCAACAGTTGCCTTGGAATCATCATGTTGATTATATTGTGGTGTCCATGTAAATGGTTGCTGTTCTGACGTTGGTTGAGCGGGCGGATTAGAGCTCGAACTGTACGTAGGCCGCGAGGCTTGGCATGGTGAGCTTCCCGCTGCCCGCAAAGGATTTTCCGACAATTTATTTTGACAGTATCACTCCATTTCATGTTTTAGACCACAACGCAATTGCCTTTACAAAGTACTACAATATCCTGGAAAAATGGCACCACAGTTAAAACGGCGGAAGCTTGAGAATGCAGTTGAAGAAATCAGCTTCGATCCGGACGCCAGACATGAATTTTTGACGGGTTTTCACAAGCGCAAAGTGCAGAGAATTAAATTAGCACAAGAACATGCAGAGAAGAGAGCGCGCGAAGAGAAGAGGGAGGAAAGGAGAAAAGTACAACATTTCCGATTTACACTCGGCTCTTGACTTTCACTAACATCTATCTGTACTGCAGATCCGCGAACAACGAGCAGCAGAAATCGAACAAGCTCTCAACGAATCCAAGAGAATGCTAGAACAAATCCGCGGCGATGCTTCGTCTCAAGAAAGCGGTTCTGATTCTGACTCCGAAGAATGGCAAGGATTCGAGGAACCCGCTCCGGTAGACTACGAAGAAGAGTATATCGACGAGGACAAATACACTACCGTGACGGTTGAAGAAATGGGACTTTCGAAGGATGAGCTTCATAAGCAAGATAAGTCATCCGATGACGAAGACGACAAAAAACACAAAGAAGAGGAGGAAGTACCAAAGAAACCAAAAATAGCAAAGAAATATGGCTCGAAATCAGGCGCTCCCAAAAAGAAGAAGAAACAGTTCCGTTACGAGTCGAAAGAGGAACGCAAGATTACGAGGAGAAAAGAACGAGCGGGGAAGAAGAAGAAAGCCAGCGCTAGGCAGGAACGCTGAGAGATTGTCAATTTCCTATGGGCTCTACCCGGTCATCTACAGCTACGTCCGTACTGGATTGTATGCGAAACTTTGATTAAGATATCCTTTATTTACCAGATAAAACACCGCGGAAGGATAACACACGGAGGTAAAGGAAGCTGCAAGAAAACAACCAGGATGCTGGTGACAACGACACGCCTCAAATCAAAAGAAAATCCCTTCCAACATAGTGGTACACTGTTCCATCGACGAGGGACCCCAACACGGTTTTGCGGGGATCAGGACAATCACACCGGGAAACAGGTCGTCAACAGTCTGAAGCGGGCAACAGGCGGGCACACTGTTGTATTTATGATGATGATGATATAGGTCGCTATTTAAACATTGCTGATGGAAACCTCCAACTCGTGCAACTCCTTCTGAAGATCGGAGTATTTCTTGGCCATCTCCTCGTACTTGGTTTCCCACTGGCTGTTGGAGACTTCGAGTGCTTGGACCTTTCGCTCGTAGTGGCCGGCCTTGACATCGGTCTGGCGGAGTCTAAATTATTGTAATTAGCCACAAGTCACTTTGAGGGTCTCAAATCCGATGTTTCAAGACATACTTCTCGTTGGTCTCACGCAAATTCTTGTCGGCTTCTTCGGCCTCCTCCTCGAGGAGCTGGAGACGTCGCTGCAAAGCTTCGTTCTGGGTATCGTGCTGGGCGCTGACATCGGCTTTGTCCTTGTATTCCTTCATGTTTCCTTCGATCTTCTCAATCTCTGCTTCGAGGAGCTGGTTGCGGTGTGTCAAGGAAGTGATCTCTTGCTCCTTTGCCAAGTTCTCCTGTTCCAAAGCTTTGATCTTGGCCTTGAGCTCCTCGACCTGCGATTGAGCCTCGTCCGCCTCAATGCGGAGAGCGTTCATTCTCTGCAAATAAGAAAACCATGATTAGTATGCTGCAGAAAAAATTCACTTTCGCTGATTTGTAGAGTCTCGTTATATTACTGATGCTGCTGTTGGCAGACAACAACAATAACATAAGCTACCCCGCCATCAGGGGGCAGCATCATAGGGGAGGGGTTTCTTAGACGTACCTCTCTGATCTTGTCCATTTTGAATAGTGGTTTGACTTGGTGGGTGTTGAGATGTTTGTGAAAATAAAGAGAAGAGATGTTCGCTCAGCGAATTTCAGCAAGTTGTTGGATTAATAGAAGAGTGTATGGAGTTGGAAGGCAGTCGAATTGTTGAGTTGTCTGTCTGGCGTGTGCTTTCCCAGCTGGAGACGGTGCTAAGCCTACTTAAGGAGTCAAGCCACTCCCTTCCCGGTCCCGTGGTTGGATGCCTTGGTGCCTTCCTGCTCTTTCTTAAGGGGCTGGCCAGTGCCCGATCGGGCCACGCTAACTTGTCTGGGTTAGGTAAGTCGTGGGGCGGGAGAGAAGGTGAGACCCGTCTCCACGGGCAACCGCCGAATCAACAAAAGAACGGCCATTTCCGCCTTTGTCTCTTAGCCCACTCTACGTCAACTTACTACATATGACCGCCATTGAGATCATCGATCTGAATCCATAAACTGATGGTTTAACAACACTCAATCAACACTGCATCGCCAGCATGCTCGCTCGGCGAGATCAGGAGAATCTGGTGCACTCGCACCAGATGACCGCGGCATCCAAGCCCTTGAATCAAGGCGTCCGACAGCTACAACCAAAGACTCCCGGCAATCGAGCTCCGAGGACGCCGTTCAAGGTCCCGCTACACGATGAAAACGAACCACTGGCATTTGGAAAGCACACTGTGAAAGGCAATGGAGGGGGACTGGGTGGAAAGGCTTTGCAGTCTGGCAAAGAAGCTTTCATTACGCCATTGGGTAGGACAGACCGTGACTTTTCAAAGTGATCAGAGTGCTTATACTTTATAGGTCCTCGAAATCGCGCTCCTCTAGGAGCAAAAACTACAAATGCGAAAGCGGCGTTCAAGACTCCAGGCTTGCAGGTCGACTCTTTGAAGACGCAGAAAACGAAGCACAGAGGCTCCAGTATCAAGAAGCCAAAGAAAGCAGAAATTGAGGTTCATCAAGCCCAGCCACAGGTCGTTGACGCGCCTGATGTCGATGATGTTCCTGATGTCGAATATGCGCCGCCCAAGCCGGAAGGTAAATCACATTCTATCCTAAGAGAGAATTGCTGTCTCTTGATACTGATATGACGCGAATAGAACTGCCTGATTATCCAGAAGACATTACCTACGACACCACATTTCCCCAATTCAAAGGAGCCAATATGACCCGGGGCTGGCATAAAATTTACTACCATGGTGATATCGGAGAGGACGGCCTTACTGATCGTCAGCGAAAATTCCAGGAGCAGCTGATCGCTTCCGAGAAGAAGATCGATGAAATGATTCAGAAGCAGGTTGATGATATCGACTTGAAGGAACTTCTTCTAGAGGACAAGTCCGAACCGCTCCTTGAAGCTAGCTCCAGCCGGGCGCACAAGAAAGAACACACTCGCAGTGCCTCGGCCATGTTACCAACCAGGGCGAGTACTTTGAAAGCACGCAATGCTGCGGCTGCTCTTTCTCGACCCGGATCTTCGGCAACAGTTCGCAGCGACACTGTTAGGTCTTCTTCTGCAGCAGCTAAAACCAGAAAGACTCCTACTCCTCAGGCCAATGTGTCGAACGCGCGACATGCTGTTGCCACAGCTAGCTCGCGTACCACTGTGGGCTACTGCAGAGGCAGATCGGTATCGTCTGCCCTTCCAAACAAGCCAGCAACAGCTGGAAAGAAACCTTCCCAACCGAAAGCCATTGTGAGCCCCGAAACCTACGTGCAACTCTACGGAGCCCCTCCACTTGGCAGTGAGATGTGGGCGCGCTGCGACGAAGCGGGTTGTCTCCCTGAGCAAAAGATTGTCCCTATTTCCGACGAAGAAATTGGTCTTCCCCTTTTCGAAGAGGATGAAGAGACACTGAACTTCCAGCTCACTTTGTAACTCATATGGCATTGATGGATGGAAACGGCGGAGTGTGGATTTAACGGACAAGGTGGTGCCTGAAGGACTATTTTTACTTTTGACTTTCTCTCTTCACTTTTTCAAAGACAGAATGGATTAGCTTCGTCGGGTTGTAAGTATAATTCGGCGTTATCAGGGTATTTATCATCTATGCATTGGTCTACTAGTTGGTTCATGGGGTGTTTATCAATTGATATGTACAAATATTCACTACATGAAATCAGATTTGGTCAACTGGTATATCCCAGTAGTCGGATTAATGTACCTACGTATGTTCGTGTCCATCAATTGGCTCATGTTTACCAACAGTTCATGTACACAGTTAAACAACATCCAGGCTCAGCCTAAATAAATAATCAACATCTCAATACGCGGTCAAGTGAAATACTGCGTGTATTCGTAGGCAGCATCTTTTCACTCTTGCGGTGTACACTGTAGAGTGCCCCTGGGACCATAAGCCAGCCCAAGCTCCTGGAGTGGGCACGAGCTCGGGCTGCTTGGCGTGGATGGGTCTGAGAGATCCAGTTTGTTGCTCTCCCAGACACATCCCGCTCTTTTTCGCCAAAACATCTCCTCGCCTTTTGTTTCATCGCACACAGTCAGCACGATCAAGTACTCAATTGACTGTGAAAATATGGCCAGAACTCATTCAGAGTCCACCGAGGACTTTGAGTTCATCGAGACCCCCCCTGCGCCCGCATCTCCTGCCCCTGAGGACTGTGGAGTGAGGACAACGTCGGTACGGACCCTGAAAGCTTGAACGTGGCCTGTTGAATTGTTCATCCGACTGACTCCAGTTGCAATGCTAGTATCCTGCCATCAAGAATGCCCCCCTTCCCGCAGACTCTGCCGGCAGTGATAGCTTCTCCAATGTCCTCTTGATCATCCTGTTGATCGGTGTCCCGTTCTACATTGCTCGCCAATTCCGCGGTGGCTTCTACACTACCATCTTCTTCGCCATCTTCACCACAATCCCTATTTTGATGGTCTTCTGGACCGTTGCATCTGGAGCTTCTCCCCGCAAGAATGAAAAGGCTAAATACCCCGGTCGTCCTGTCGAGCACTACTTGGAATTCCACAGCGAGCATGACCGCGTCAAGTACCACGGCAAGAGCAAGATTCCCATGACCACCTTCTTTGAGAAGTATTTTGATGGAGATGTTGACTTCAAGGGTGATGCTTTGGATATCCTTGAGTACCGACATGACTGGGCCAGCTTCCGTTTCACCTGGCAATTGTACAAGCATTTCTTGACTGGCTTCCTTCCGGAAATGCTTATCCACTCCCGTTCTCAGGGTTAGTACCTTTTCAGATAATGCATACAATATCGAGCTTAAAACTAACAATTGCACAGACGAGGAACAGGTGCGTGATCACTACGACCGTGGTGACGATTTCTACGCTTGGTTCTTGGGTCCTCGTATGATCTACACCTCCGGTATCATCAGCGACATCAACAAGGAAGAGACACTTGAGGAGCTCCAGGACAACAAGCTGTCCGTTGTCTGCGAGAAGATTGGTCTTAAGCCCGGTGACACCCTCCTCGATCTCGGCTGTGGCTGGGGTACCTTGGCTAAGTTCGCTTCTGTCCACTATGATGCTCACGTTACTGGAATCACTCTCGGCCGCAACCAAACCAAATGGGGAAACAATGGTCTTCGCAAAGCTGGTATTGAAGAATCTCAAAGCAAGATTTTGTGCATGGACTACCGTGATGCTCCCTCCGTTACTGGTGGCTACAAAAAGATTACTTGTTTGGAGATGGCCGAGCACGTCGGTGTCCGTCATTTCGGCTCTTTCCTCTCTCAGGTTTACGACATGCTTGATGACGATGGTGTTTTCTTCCTTCAAATCGCTGGTCTCCGTAAATCATGGCAATACGAGGATCTCATCTGGGGTCTTTTCATGAACAAGTACATTTTCCCCGGTGCTGACGCTTCTACTCCTCTTGGTTTCGTCGTCGACTCTCTCGAAGGTGCTGGATTTGAAATTAAGAGCATTGACACCGTTGGTGTCCACTACTCTGCTACTTTGTGGCGCTGGTACCGGAACTGGATGGCCAACCGCGACAAGGTTGAGGCCAAGTATGGCAAGAGATGGTTCAGAGTAAGCCTCGTATCCTGATGTTTTTTTCTGCACAAGTTTACTGACCGAACAACAGATCTGGGAGTACTTCTTGGCTTCCTCTACCATCACCTCCCGCCAGGGTGGTGCTACTTGCTGGCAAATCACTCTTGTCAAGAACATCAACTCTACTCACCGTGTGGAGGGTATCCCCTCGCAATACGGCCTTGCAGGAGCTCGCCAGGCTGCCATTGACCGTGTCGGCCACGGCAAGGTGCCCAGCGCTCACGTTCCTACTAAGGCGTAGATGTTTTCAACTTAAACAGCCCCATGCATACGCATACAGGCTGATTTACTAGACCTGACGCTCGACGGTCTTTTACCTGTTTATTTACGAACGAGTTTCATTACATTTTCGTTAACGAACTACCTATTCAAGTTTGTACGGTGTCTCATAGCAGACACCACGTCGCGCTATGAAAAGAAGGGAATGAAAGAACATGACCGCACAAAAATATGATGTCAACTTTTTGTTTCTGCTCTATACGTAGATACATTGTTCCTCTACCCGAGGCATTTGTGTTTTGTAATGACTTCCAAAAATGACCGCGAATTGTATTTCGGAGAGGATGGAAGGGGGGGTGGTTTTTTTTTTCTATTTTTGTTTTCTCTCTATTTTATCCTTGGTTACTACAGAAATAATGATATAGATTTCATACTTTATCATTGTTCGATGCGTTTGGTTACATTCAATATTTCATACTCAGGCAGTATTCAAATGACTTAAATTCTCACTATATATACGATGATATTCTAAATCAACATTCCGCTCATCATCATCATTCATTCATTTATAGCGCCAAAAGACAACTATCCAACCCTATTACCCAACCATCGCCTCCGTTATAGGAACCTAGTCAACTCTCTTGTATAACTTCGCCTTATCTATACTAGAGCCCGTCTTGTCATGGCTGCAGCACGAAGCAGTAGTATCGCTATGCAGAGTAGATTTGTTGAACGACTGCACTGAAGGCGGAACATCCAGGGCAGGGTTCTTGGTAAAGAAGCCATCCGGCTTGAGCATAACGCTCACTTTCTCAACTGGCATGACGGGGAAGTCTTCAATACGGGGGTTGTGTGTGAGGCCGAATGCTATCCCCATCGCGTTAGTTCCAAGTATCTATAGATAAGCTTGTTTAAAGGGAAAGGGAGATAGGGAAGGGGGGGCGGACTATGCCACAAAACAAGATCCTCATCCTCCACCGTCTCGTTCCTCGCAACCCACTTCTCAACACCCTCCGATTGCCGACTCTGATTCGTAAACTCGCCGGCAGCATACAACTCCTCTTCCTGAAACTTGGTAACCCAGATAGGTTTCGACGCAAACTCTGCGCGACGGTAATTGAATGATTTGGGACCCATAAGAAGCATTTGAGCAGGGGAGGTTTGCAGTTTGTATGCGACGGGTTTGTAAGTTATAGGGTTTATGACGCTGTCGTTTCGGATTTTGAAGACGCGGTGGCGTTCGATGGAGGTGTTGGCTGTGCCGGATTTCTTTAGGATGGTCTCCTGGGAGATGTAGCCGCAGCCGAAGGGGTTGCTGTCGTCCTCGGGCATGGCGACGCTGTCTTCGTAGATGACGGTGTTTTTGAAGCCGTCGATGGCCGGGTCGATGCGGAGTGAGAACATGTGTTGATGGTTTGCGGCTACGACGCCTGGGCCGACATTTGTGCCCCAGGGGACGGTCTGGCCGTTCTCGTTGTCCAGGGGGGATGTGGAGAGGATACCGGTGGCGCGGACCTCGAGCTCAATGCCGGCTGCTTGGTCGAAGATGTAGGCAAAGATGTATTCGTAGTTTGCTACAGTGCAGATCATCTGAACGACCAGTTGACGGTTGCGTACGACTGTGGCAGAGTTTGTGCGGTAGTTGGTGTGTTTGTGTTGGAGGCCGTTGTCTTGCTCGTGCAGACAGATTACGTTCTCCAAGAATACGGGTTCGCCTTTGCTGTCGGTTCGCCAGCCGTTGAAGTACTTGATATGGCCTAGACAGTCGCATCCGAGGGATAGCTGGTTGGCTGTTATGCCGAAGCCAACGTCACCAACATCGAAGGCTTGCTTGCGATGGAATGGTTTGCGGGGATCTATGCTGTTAGCCACGAATATCGACGACTAAAAAGGGATATGCATACCTCCATATGGCACTGTCATCTCGCAAAGTGACAACCTATAAAACAGGTTACGGCCATCATATGTGACATTGTTAATCACCAGTCCGTCACGGGTGTTGAAGCCAACCCTAAATCGCCACTTTTGCCAAGTCACAAGATTGCCGTCAACATTAAAGGAAGGTCCCTCGGGTTGCTGTACAATATACGGCTTCAAGTCCGTCCTTAGCGGCTCATCAAGCAGCTCATGTGCATACTGGATAGTTTTGACTGGCTTCCAAGGGGCAGTAGCCATGATTGAATGGTCAATACCTGCCGGAAGGTAATCCATTCGGACTAACTCATGTGTGAGACCGTCAAAAACAGGCGAGAACTTGACAGGTGTCGAATAGTGGTTGTTCTGTGGGTGGTTGACCTCCACAATGTACATGTAACATTGAAACAGGCGACGACTTTCCTTAGGGTCGTCTGTGCCGTAGATCCATGGGTCGTTGCATACTGTGACACCGGGAGGTAGTTGCAACTTTTCAATCTCCTTCTGAACTTCAGGATTTTCGAGGCATAGCTGTTCAATGGCTATCATCTCATCCACATCAATAGGCCCCTAGAGTGGCGACAAATTAGCCCACAAACCATGACGATTGCCCTAATAAGAAATACAAACTTGAACATGTTTTGGCATTTCCTTCGCATAAATCACAGACTTGGTATCCGCGTTAATCAACGCCTTGTAGAAAGCGCCATTGTCAAGTCGATGGAAAAGAGTATGTAGCACACGAGCCGGTTTGGTGGGCAGACTCTTGCCTAGCCTTTCAGCCTCGATATATGGGATAACATCTTTCTTGAGAGGCTCCTGCACATCTATACGCTTGTACCTCAATTTGACGCCTGGGAATGTGCCCTCCAAGATCTTAACGGCTAGTTTGATTTCTGAGGGGGTTAGAGGGTCAAAGGGATGCAATTGGGCCAAGCCCGTCTGTGAAACAGCTTGTGTAACGGCCGACATTATGACGAAAACTCACTTTGAAGCATATATATGTCGAGGTATACAAGCCGTGGTATGAAGAATCATAGGATGAGACGGGAAACGGCAAATATATAGAGAGATGGCAAATGATAAGAGTATGAGCACTCGGTGCCTGAGGCTGTGAGGAAATATCGGGTGGACTTGCCGATTTTGGAAGGAGTCGCGCCCACTTTTGCTTATCGTCGCTTATCGCCTTTGATAACGTTGATGCTTTCTTTCTCTCTGATATCTACGGAGTATCTACATAGGCGTCTGAAATAGTGTGGAATTGCAAGATTTGGTCTGGTTAGCTTTTCCTCTATCTGGAATTTTTTATCGTTTCGAACTCTAGAATTACGTACCGCATTGGTTGATCTGATGGGAGATACAGACTGAGTTTTCTTATCGCTCCGATAAGCTCGGTGTATGTCCTTCCGTATAGGGTATAGCGCATCTTGTTCCCCTCTCGAGTCACTGTCACTCCTACAATCACAGAAAGATTCCAGATCGTCCTTTTTCCCCTTGCGCAACACGAGAAACAAATTGGGTTCCAATTGTGGGTTGAAACTTGATAGGAGCACCCTGGCGCAAGTTTCTCCCAAATCAGGCATGAAGCGATAATCGCATATACACCAACATCCGAAAACTTCATGCCAAGAGGGTGCATGCAAGTGAAGTCTCATTCCATCAATCAGGGCTCGTCACATTGTATCTTCCCTAGAACACTAGCAAATCTGATAAATTGACGCATGGCAACTTCGCCTACCCCGTCAGCGATCTCATTGGCAGGACTGTCGCCCTTTCGGAATGTGTCGCCCCTCCGGGTTAGAGGTAGCTGGAGCCGTTCCGGGTGTGTGACTTGTAAGAAGAGGAGGAAGAAGTGTGATGAACAGAAGCCAAAGTGAGTTTCAATCTGCATAGTAGATATCATAGAGACTAAGATGATACAGATGCGGGAATTGTATGAGGTTAGGACGTGATTGTGAGGGCTATTCGAATTTATGGATCACGCCTATGAGTACGACCACGACAACTTTTCAGCAGCAGAGAGTATCAGAAACAAAACGCAGAAAGGTTTCAAAAACCCATCAGGATGATAGGATTCTTCGTTCTCCCTCTTCGAATCCAAGTCCATCAAATAGCGCAAGTGAAAGGACTTACTTGACAAGCTACCCATCAACGCCGGAGTCAATCTCTACCCCTGATGCATCAAGACCACATGAAAGTGAAGACACCTATGGAAGTTTGACTGTTGCTTCAAACCATGGACCAATATTCGAAAATAGCATCACCCGCACACTCACATTATTCCAACCCCTTGAAGCATTCTACATACAATACCACGTCGAGCGAGGATCCCACCTAGTACTAAACCTGCAAATGGAACGAAACCCTCTGAATGAAGTACTAATCCCGCGGGCATTATCATCACCTCTCCTCTTGAATGCTCTCTGCACTCTATCGGCAGGCCACATGTCAAACTGGGAGTCACCAAACGGAGACGTATTGCGAAAAGCCGAAATGACATATTACGGTAAAACGTTGTCTGGTATTCGGAATGCGTTGACGGATTTGTCGAAGTTGGTTTTTATGAGTCCGGCATATATCACTTTACTGGAAGAGTTACTTGCTACCGTTGCGTCGCTGTGCAAGTATGAAGCTGTTAGGGGCTCGGTTAGGTCTTGGAGAGGGCATTTGGAGGCCTTGCAGAGGCTTGTAATCTCTTGCGGGGGGTTGGTCAATCTTGATCGAGATTTTGCCGATTGGCTTTCTGGTTTGTAAGTTTGTAGAAATCCAGCCCAATTTGTTAGATATGACTAATGATTCTGTAGGTTAACATATTGGCAATACATGGCCAATCTTATGACCCCAACTCTCAAACCACGCTTGATTTGCGAAGGTCTTTATAGCACTCCCAAGATAGATATATACCTGGGATGTAGCGAACAGATCGTAAAAGTCTGTTCGCGAATTGCAGATCTTCGCAGAGTGGATGATTTTGCTTTCTTAAACAGAGAGATATCCGATATGTGCGCCATCTCCTTACCAAGCTTACAAAGAAAACTTTTTGAACTAACGAATTGCAGAAACGAATACCTCACCAACTGGTCCTGCAGGGAGCAATCATTTATCATCCCCGAGGGCATTACGGTAGCAACGATTGACCGACTAGAAATGGTGGCAAATTGTTTTCGCCATGCCGCATTTATATTCCTACATTCTAGTCTCGAGAGAATGGCATGGCCTACCACCATCACCACCACCACCACCACCGTGGCACAGCGTAACATTTTACGCTCTCAAATCTCTTACTCGAAATCCCAAGCGCTACAAAACATCATAAACCTGCTCCGTTCCCATCCACCAGACAGCCACACTGAATTCTCAGCACTGACTTTTCCGTTATTCATTGCCGGATGTGAGTGTGAAGGCAAAGAAGAGCAACTATGCTTGATCATTGGCGCACTAAAGACGTTAGAAGTCAACTTTGGGATTCGAAATACAACCCGAGCTCAGGAAATGATTGGGCTTTATTGGGGATCGGATTCTCTGAGGCAGCGAAGGCACTGGTTAGATCTTTTAGAGGATATGGACTGGGATCTACTCCTGGTTTGATCTTTTGAAAGTAGGCAGTAAATAAAACGATACCGAAACATGCCGCTAGAAGGCTGTGAATAATATACATGAATTCCATACATGTATCAACAAGATACCCCCAAGACTTATAGCTTAGCCTTTAGCTTCTCATCCTCCTTCTTAGCCTGATCCTTAAGCACTCGTCGCAGAATCTTGCCACTGACGCTCTTGGGAATAGCATCCACAAACCGTACACCACCTCTCAGTCTTTTATGTTGAGCAACCTTGTCATGAATCCAAGAAACGATCTTGGCCGCCTCGTCGGCATCACTGACTCCAGAGGCTTTACTAGTCGCGCTTCGAACAACGTATGCCCTCGGAACCTCGCAGGCGTGTTGCTCGCTGTACACGCCAATCACGGCAACATCATCAATCAACTCGTTATCGAGAAGGATACCTTCAAGCTCAGCCGGCGGAACCTGGAAGCCCTTGTACTTGATAAGCTCCTTAATACGGTCCGTAATAAAGAACTTGCCATCCTTATCCTGATAGCCGACATCGCCAGTCATGAACCAGCCATCCGGCGTCAGACAGCCATCAGTCGCCTTCTTGTTTTTGTGATACCCCATAAACACATTCGGGCCGCGCATCCAGAGTTCACCTACTTGGCCGACGGGGACTTCTTGAGGCTCCGAGTCGTCTTCAGGGGTGGTCATGTATTTGGCTTCCATGTTTGGGTGCAATTGGCCTACGGAACCGATGTCCTTGTCCCAGTCTTCCCAAGTTTGGGTGTGTGTTGTAGGACTGGTTTCGGTTAGGCCGTAACCTTGTTTGATGGGCACTTTGATTCGTGCGGATGCGGTCTGGACGAGTTCACGGGTAAGTGGTGCTGCGCCGGAATTCAGCATTCTTAGGGATGACAGATCGTATTTGTCGACGATGGGGTGTTTGCCGAGCAACAGAATAACTGGAGGGGCGACGAAGATGAATGTGATTCTATAGTTTTGGACGTGGGAGCAGAATTTTTCGATTTCGAATTTGGGCATTACGTACACAGCATATCCGGCGTGTACGCTGACGTGAAGGATACACGTGAGGCCTGGATAGGAAGATTAGAAGCCATTCAAAAATTTATATCGGAGGAAGGACTCACCATAAATATGAAAAAATGGCAAAAGCCCCAGAATGCGATCTCCCTTCCCATCCGCATTTCCATTCCAAGAGAGATATCTCCCTTCAGTATTCTTGCACTGCAAAATATTCGCAACTATGTTCCTGTGCGAAAGCATGACACCCTTCGGAAACCCCGTCGTACCAGACGAGTACACCAAATACGCAACATCCTTCTTCGCGTCAACGCGCTGCCGACGAAACCTCGTCGTACCAGATATATTCCGAATAGAGGTAAAATGCTTCACCATGCCAGTCGGATCCCGCTCGTCGCCAATTAATATAATCCGATCTTCAGGCAGACCAACTTTCTTCGCGGCTTCGCGCGCAATGGGGAGTAAAGCGCGCTGGGTCGCGAGGGCTTTTGCTTCGGAGTTGCCCAACTGAAAGGCCAGTTCGTCAACGGTATATGTTGGGTTTGCGGGGGAGATGACGCCGCCGGTCCAGGCGACGCCGTACATGAGGGTTGGTGTGTCGACGCAGTTGGGGGAGAAGATGACGAGAACGTCGCCTTTTTTCCAGTTCCATGTTGCTTTGAGACCGTGGGCAAATGTCACTGCGCTGTCGCGGAGTTGGCCAAATGTGTATGACCGTTTGGTATCGGCGTCGACGAAGAGTTCTTTCAGATGTTAGATTTTATTTGCTTTCAGGGCCGGATTTGAGTTTACCTTTGTCGTCTGGAAAAGCCCGGTCATTCCGTTCGAACAGGAACGACCAGATATCGGTATCAGGGATCTCGAAATCCGGATAAGGCGACTTGACGGGCATTGTGAATACAATGAGCGCTCTCCTGACAAGTATATATGAGTAATGGAAATGCTATAGAGAGAAAAAGAAGCTCAGACACGAATAATTAAAGAAATAAGAGCGACAGGGTAGCATCGAGTTGTTCGTTAAATACTTTGTAGTGAGGCAGGTCACTGGGCCCCATACAACGTCGAGACCCACTTCCGGAAATCCGGGGATAATACCGATACCCTGATTGGTCGGCGCCTTCTGATGATAAGAAAAATGCCGAGGCTTGACGGCTAACAGTCGAATTTGATGCCTCTGGTTGGCTGGGACACTTATTCTCGGTTACAATATGTGCTTACTTTGTTCGCTGGTTAGTTACACACGGCCATATGGCATGCTGTACATACATCTTTAACTGAACGGCGAGGTCAGGTACTGTGCAAATGTCAACTGAAAAGAAGGAAAGAGCACTGCGTATAGGACTTAGCCGTTTGGGGAATATCCTATCTGGATACGAGAATTCAAAACTAAGGCGGAGACGGAGACGGAGACATGGCCAAAGGAGAGTCCGTCAAGCCCGTCGGATGTCGACGTCAGACTGGATGTCATTACCCTAACCCTGGATAACCCTGCATTATGGGATGGCTTAGGGTTTACTGAAGTCACGTTCTCATACTGGATCGTGGTGGGGGGACGACGCATGGCGCTTCGATTTATTTACCCCTCAACTTCTTTTGTTTCTTCATTCATACTTCTCCTCTTGTGTTTCGTTGTGGTTGATTCTCATTCCGAGTGTGAGTATAGTCAAACTTGTCTTCAATACTCAAGATACCTCTGAGAAACTATCATACCGAACACAAATATCCAGGCAAAAACAAGGGCTCTCTTTCTGCTCGCCACGATCAATTATCGCTACCACTTATGCATGGCCCGGTGTTTCGTTCAATATTATTTCATTCGTTATCAATGATCAGCCTTCTCTTCTATCCCCTTTCATTTCTTACCTCATTCGACGTTTCTCATCGACCATCAACCAAACCTCCTAGGAAGCGAGAATTTTGACGTTCCCTTTGTGGCCTCAGGCCACCTTGCCGCCTCACGGGCAACTAACCCAAGCGACCCAATCACACCCTTTCATTCCCAACCCAACCCTTCCCGTTCCCTCCCATATAATCCATTCTTTTCCTATGCCTTATGCCTTCGGGCATTTGGTCAATTTGAAACGATACAGAGAAGATTAGCATGGCCCCTGCACTAAGGATGACACGCTCAATCAAAGAGAAGCTACCAGTTTTTTTTTTTATTCTTGCAAGTAATCTCAAGGTAGGAGTATTTTTGTAGGGGGTTGGTGATGCGTTCGATTCCGGGCGGGAATGGATTTTGAATCTCTCTTTTATTTTCTACTTTTTATGCCTTGATTTTCAGGCACACCTGTCACTATAGCCACAACAGACATCTTCTATGCATTGAGAAATTTGGCTCTTTTTACAGATCTTATTGAATAAACAGAATGCATTACTATCGCATATTACTGTATTGATCCTTGTATAACCGTACGCCGCCTTTCACCAGCCAGAAATGACATCGCTTAACCTTCCCCATATACAAAACACATAAATAACCCAGCATTCAGAGTAGAAAAAGCCTTGTCTAGATATCCATATCGTCATCGAAGCCATCAAGTTCGACGAAAAGCAGACGAGTGCCGTTGCCGGTGATTTGCCAGACCTAATTTCTGTTAGTAAAAGGTAGTTCATAAAGGGCGTTAAAGTACTTACATCCAATTCTTGGTATTCTTGGATAGTCTTCGTGAGCTGATCCTCCGTGAAGCCCTTCGCAAGGACTCGCTGGCGAACTCGGCGAATGCTGAGCTCTCCTTCTTGTCCGTCCTCGGCTGCTGCTGCGCCACTCTCGCGCATACCACGGATAAGATTGTAGATCTTGCTGCTTGGTGTCTGGTCTCCCTCTCCGCGCTGTTCATTATCCAGAGACGCTTTGCTGACCTCGACTAGTCGTAGTGCTTCGTCAACATCGTCGGTGACAACAGTGTCGCTGAAACGCAAACGGGCCAAAGCCTGTGAAAGACGTACCACACCGAGGAGGGTACGAGGCGTGACGTGTGAGAATTGGCGTTTGTTTGCTTCGTCTTTCTTTTGTTGTCTACGCATACGCACGTAGGCACCGACCATGTAGTCCGATACTTCTCTGGGGACTATTGGGCGGTAGGTACGAGCACGTGCCACGAATTGACGAACTTCGTTAGGGCTGAAGACAACCGCAGTATCGCCAGTCTCTGGGTGTTTGTTGTGCATGTGAACGTATGTGACGTGGTTAGCTAGCTCCTCGTCGGCATCCCTGGAGGGGGTATCGAGCATAAGGAACATAACGTCAAAACGTGAGAGTAGAGCGGCAGGAAGGTTGATGTTCTCGACAGGAGAAATGCGAGGGTTGTAGCGACCATACAGAGGGTTGGCTGCAGCCAGAATTGACGTTCTGGCGTTGAGGGTTGTGGTAATGCCGGCCTTGGAGATAGAAATGGTTTGCTGTTCCATAACTTCGTGAATGGCTGTTCGGTCCGAGTCGTCCATCTTGTCGAACTCATCGATACAGCAGATACCGTTATCAGCGAGCACAAGAGCACCACCTTCCAGCACCATCTCATCGGTGACTGGGTCTCGCATAACAGCGGCTGTGAGACCAACACCACTGCTACCGCGACCAGTAGTGTAGATACCACGGGGGGCGACCTTGCAAATGTATCGGAGTAACTGAGATTTGGCCACACCAGGATCACCCATAAGGCAAATGTTGATGTCGCCACGGATGTGCATGCCATCGGCCATATCCTTGTTCACACCGCCGATCAAAAGCAGCAACAAGGCCTTCTTGACATCAAGATGTCCATAAATTTCAGGAGCGATTGATCGAGCAAGATATTCGTACAGTTGACCCGAATTCTTGTACTGTTCCATTCTCTTAATTGTTCGACTGTCCATGATCATGCTGTCGTAGGCTTTCTTGTGTTGGGTAATGTGCTGCGCTTCAAGGTATGTGTCTGTTAATAGACCAGCGCGAATAGCCCTGAATCCGGTATAGGGTGTCGGAAGGAAGATTCCAGCAATATCAACAACGTCTCCAGGGTTGAGTTGACGTGTAAGACTGCCATTACAGTGTACAGTCAAGGTTCTGGGAATGTGTCCAACTGGAACCTGATCTGCCATTTCTTGAATCTTGACTTCCTGGAAAGGAATGAACTTTGAAGCACGTGTGGAAAGGAACAGTTGTCCCTTGGAGTTGTTGGCAATACAGTCGTCGGAAGGGCATTCAGTCATAGGTAAGAATGACTTGGTAGTGATAGGCTGGAACACTTCACTCCCGCATCGGTCGCAAGTATATGCGTTAATTTTGACAGCTGGCTTGACATCGGACACTCGTGTCACGATACCACGAACGGTAATCAAACTGCCGAGATGCTCGCCTCGTACGTGACGAACGGCAAGCGCCTTTGAGCCTTGTCCACTGCTGGACTCGGACACTGTCAAAGGCTTGAAGTTCAATGTATATCGTCGCGTCAACTCAGGAGGAAACATCGCTTGCGGCGGGCTGGCATCCATTTCGGCCTCAGCAGCCATTCGCATTGTCTCGTTTCGCTTGTCACGTTGCGACATGATGATATCAATAACATCGTCTTTGAAGCTGATTATGGTCAGTCAGTCGTTTCATGTTCTCGGAAATATTTAAACTCACGATATTTCTTTCGTCTCTTTAGGCATGACAGCGTCCACGGCATCTGAGAAAACATCGACGTAACGCTTGGTGTTTGATTGACAGGATTCTACCAGTTTGAGATCGACGTCTTCAGGAAGAGATTTTTCATACTATGAGCGGTACGCAGTCAGCCATAATCACCTCGCTGCATATAATTTAAAGATAGACATACTGTTGCTAGATCATCTAGCTCAATCAAGATACTGTTGCTATCTCTGTTTGCGACATCTTGAAGCATTCGCATATATTTCGTCTTGGGATCATGACGTGCACCTCCCTCGGTCTCAACATCATCCATAAAATCGTATTCGTCATCGGTACGGTCGCCATCAATGCGCAATCCCTGGATAGCCTCTGTCGCAGCGGCTTCTGATGCGGACCCGAAGCTCTTGAAGCTTTTCAAGAAGTCCTTGAAGGCCTCCTGTTGAGCGGCATAGTCTACCGGGGCAGGATATTGAAGGAGAGCCATATTGGCGCTAGAAAGACGAGACAGTAGATGCTCGTCTGTATGCGACCGAAGTAATTGTGTTAGCGAAAAGGTGTGTAGACTTATATGGCCTGCATACAAGGGTTCGAGTGGTGTTGTCGAAGAAATTGGAGGTTGGTGGATGCCAAACTTGGGCATCGGCGCTAACCCAAAACTCGCCAAAGCGAAAGATCAATTCGACGCGTCGCGCGACACGTGGAACGCGTCGACATTCCTTAATTGACCGCTAGTCTCGTAATGGACTAGCGGAGTAGTCACGTGTATCGGCGCGGATTAACCCTCGGTTCGGCGGTCGGCCATGCCTTCCCCAGGACGGCTTCTGGTGTGGACCGTGGAGAAGCTCAAGCCGAACATTCATCGATACTGAACTTAGTTGCCAGCGGACAAACTATGCGGACCACGAACCTCACTCCTACTCTTCACCTTTTCATTCTCTGACCCGCTTATAGGGAGCCTACATTCTGAAATCGCATGCGGGTACAGATTTACTCTTTCGCGCCATGGCTCCCAGCAGAAAGACTGCCACGACTGCCGAAGTCGCTTTGGTACCCCTCAAGTCGTGTCTCGTGAACTTGCCAACCCCGGTCGTTTCGCTGTTGGTGAATGCTAATGCAGTAAGAGCGCATATTCCTAGAACCGAACGGCATCCAGGTATACTAATTTGACTATTCTAGGCTGCCCAAAATGTCATTGTGGAACTACAGTATCGACCATCGATTTCGCAATCTACCACGCAAAAGTCGGCGTACCTGGGATGGACGGGCATGCCGAGCAAAAGGAAGCTGGCGCCGGTAGTTAGCAGAGATGGGATCAACTCGAATACGTCTGGCAGAGAACAGGAAATTTCATCTATCGAAATCGATACCACCTTCGCGAGGGTGTTGGGTCTAACCGAGGGTCAGAAGGTGGGTGAATGTCGCACCTATGCAGAGAGACTAGGCGCTGATTATGCAGGTCGGATTATTCCTACACCTTGACAATCCGATTGCGCAGACTGTCAACATCGAGCCATTGACACCGGCCGACTGGGAGAGTATGTATAGCCGCTGTGCCTTTTGGAGTGTTCTGACGAGAATATAGTTATCGAACTACACGCCTCGTTCCTGGAACTGAATTTGCTGCACCAAATCCGAGCTCTTCCTAATCCTGGGTTTACCAGCCCAGGATCAAATCCAACGAATCACCTACACCCACTTACATTACATCTTTCACCGACGTCTACCGCGAATATAGTTGTTACCTCCTTGACTCCCGCTCCTCCTGCGACATCGCCTTTTGCTAAAATTGCCCCTGATGCGGAAGTCATAGTGGCGCCAAAAGTTCGGCCGAAGTCTGGTAGAGCCAATAGAGGGGAGAATCGAAGCACAACAAGTAATAGTCGCAAAAGTGTTGGTGGGAGAAGTAGCAGCAGCACTGTCAGGCCGAAAAGTCGGGGTTCCGAATCCGACGAGCACGCAGTCTATCTTCGAGGTGTGGACAAACAACATGTCAGAGGCTGGTTTGACGAAGACAATTCTGGTCATACCAATGATGGTCTGAAAGTATGGGTTGATCGCAGTGTACTTTCAAGTCATGAACTCCGCGGAAATCAATGGGTAGCTGTTTCTATCATACAGCCAGCAGGACTACAACCTCCAGTCGACCCGCAGCAACAGTTGCAGCAAAAAGAGCAAGAATCGGGTGAGGCTGGAAGGGTGTCGACTAAGATTGTGGCCAAAGTTCAACCATGGGACGATGCTCCTGATTCCAAGCACGTTGCTATCTCGACACGTCTCTGCGAAGCTCTGAATTGCTCAGGAATTATGGGAGGTATTGTCCGTGTTGAAGGTGCTCACGCTCAGCTAAGCTCTTCGTCGGTTAAAGCGATCAAAATATACCCCTTCGTTTCGGACATTCACAAAAAGCGAGATGGGCTCAAATTCGGAGGAGAAACAGCTGCATCTCGCACCGCACTGGCTGAGCGAATCAAGTTTATATATGGCAGTACAGGTTCAGATTCTGGTCTCATGTCTGGGCCTCTTACAGACGGAATGCTACTCCCAGCAGTTGATAACCAATTTTCTGCTGGAGCTTTTGACGGCGGTATCTTGCGTTTTGACCCACCCTTGAAGAGTACAGAAGGCGCATCTTTATCTGGCTGGATACTGGGATCAGAGAGCAAGTTCATCGTTGATGTACAGCCGGATGTACCAAAACCAATAGATACTACATTGTCGAGTGTAGCTACAGACGAGCGGATCCCTCTAACGCCACCAAATATGGTTGGGATTGACTCACTTATCAACCAGAGCCTTACGAATCTGTCAAGAGGATCGTCCATTTTGTTAACCGGAGGTCTTGGGTCAGGCAAGACATCGCTGTGTCAGTTGCTAGCAGCTCGTCTACGGGAAGAGCAACTTTGCAACGTATCTTATTTCCCTTGCCGCAAGCTCGTCACGGATGAAACTCGCGTGTCTACCATAAAGGAGACCCTGACCCGACAGTTTATGTCTGCATCTTGGTGCGCTCGCCTTGGTGGTACTGCCCTTGTGATTCTCGACGACTTGGACAAACTCTGCCCTGTGGAGACGGAGCTTCAAGTAGGAGGAGAAAATGGAAGAAGTCGCCAGGTCAGCGAAATTGTATGCTCGATTGTCCGCCAGTATTGCACTACGACATCTTCAGTGGTATTCTTAGCCACAGCACAGTCCAAAGAATCTCTGAACAATATCATCGTTGGCGGTCATGTTGTGCGAGAAATCTTGACCTTAAAGGCACCGGGCAAGGAAGGTCGACGGAAAGTTTTGGACAAGCTTATGAGTCAAGATAAAGAAGCTCACACGCTCAGAGGCCATCAGCGCAATGAAAGTGGATCGATGGAGGATTCCTGGCTCGATCCCTCAAATCCTGGAAGCCGGCCAGGTTCGTCTGGAGCAGATGGCTTTGTGCTAGCTCGCGACTTGGACCTGCTAGATCTGGCTGGCAAGACGGACGGCTACATGCCTGGAGATCTTGTGCTATTGGTATCTCGAGCTAGGAACGAAGCTTTGATACGATCGGTGCAGGATACAAGTGCGGATTCCACGAAAATTACATTGATGATGGGCGATTTTGAGCGAGCCCTCAAAGGATTCACGCCGGCGTCGCTTCGCAACGTCACATTAACATCTTCTTCAACAACATTCTCTTCGATAGGTGGTCTGCATGCCACACGTCAGACTCTTTTGGAAACTCTGGAATATCCTACGAAATACGCTCCTATTTTCGCACAGTGTCCTCTCCGCTTACGATCAGGTTTGTTGCTATATGGCTTTCCCGGTTGTGGTAAGACATTACTTGCCAGTGCAGTGGCTGGTGAATGTGGCCTGAACTTCATCAGTGTGAAAGGTCCGGAAATCTTGAACAAGTATATTGGAGCAAGTGAAAAAAGCGTCCGTGATCTTTTCGAACGGGCTGAGGCTGCGCGACCTTGTATTTTGTTTTTCGATGAATTCGACAGTATCGCACCCAAGCGTGGACATGACTCAACCGGTGTCACGGATCGAGTGGTCAACCAGCTGTTGACGCAGATGGATGGTGCCGAGGGTCTTTCCGGTGTGTATGTACTAGCAGCAACATCAAGACCAGACTTGATCGACCCGGCTTTGCTCCGTCCTGGACGTCTTGACAAGAGTCTTTTGTGCGATATGCCCTCGCATGATGACCGGATTGATATTATACAAGCCGTGAGCAAGAAACTCAACCTCAGCGCGGACGTCCAATCCCGTGTGGGAGAAATTGCTTCTCGGACAGAAGGATATTCTGGAGCTGATATTCAGGCTGTCATCTACAATGCCCATCTTGAGGCAATTCACGATCTTCTAGGGGATCGCTCAACGTCAGCCTCAGGGTCTACAACCAAGAAGTCAAATGGCGCGCAAACCAACGGATCAGACGCATCGAGCAAGTCATTTATACAATTCCTCTACTCTGAACAAGAGGCAGATAAATCGAACGCTGGCGTCAATTCCAAACTCGACCCACCAGCAGTTATCGCTGCGAGGTTGGCAGCCCTCAAACAGGCACGACGCCGTCAGCGACAGGTCGAACATGGCACACACGACACCGCCGACGGCCAAGAACAGCAACGAGCCAACGGCACAGTGACGGATAATGCCAGCGACGAAGTCATTATCCAATGGCAGCATGTTGAGCGATCATTGTCGACGACTCGCTGCTCTCTTAGTGACCGGGAAAGGCGACGCTTAGAGGCTATCTACCGCGAGTTTGTCGTTGGACGAAATGGGGAGATGCCAAATGGCGAAGGTGCGAGAGAAGTTGGTGGAAGGACAAGCTTGATGTGATGATCTCTATAGATTCTGTATATATGGACATACCCTGTGTACGCTTATATGATTACTTGTACATTTTGTTGTATATAGCCATGTCAAATGCGTACATTGGGCTTCTTTTGCATGTAATTCAGTTAGGCCTACATGCCAACCAACAAAGGAAAGCGTAGACAAGAGAGTAGACACATGCTCCCGAAGGAACTATATTTCTAGTCTAGCCTATCAGATTGTTAGAATTGTCCATCCCAGACGATGACAATGTAGGACGCTTACATTAGACCACTCTGCCACCAAGCCAATGAGAAACGATTTTACAACTGCATATATGTGCTCGAACTGTATACTACATATGTATGGAGTACATAGAATAAAGGGTAAAATAGCGCACAGCTGTGCAATGCATATACCAGGACATATTTTGCCGTTCTACTGAAAAGGAGGTACTAGGGAGTCGTTGTGGGACATGAATCTTACCTAGCCCTAATCAGAGGGGTTTGCCCAGGTGAGATCATTGAGATGAGGCAGATTTAGCCCCATAGTAGAGCCTCAAGACTCACAGCCTCGCAGCCATCAACGCGTCTGTTTAGATTAATTTTGAGTATGCTGATCTTTTTTCAATATACCTCTCAGATCTCTGACCCCCTGACGGTCTTGTAAACCCTCCTCATTTACTCGTCAAAATAATGGTTTGCGTCCACGTTGGAAATTCAAACCCCGATTTTGCTGGATTAGGAGTAAGAGTGTCGCCCCTTTAACTACAACCCATGTTGAAAAGCTAACTTTTAATATTCTTTTAGATCATTTACTCCTTTGTGATTCAGGCCGGATTCTCATTTGTACTTTCGATATGGTCCGTCACAATCGATGGGACCCTGCGGCCCCTGATTACTGGGAGTCGATACTTTTTTGCACTTCTGAAGACAGGGAAGAAACCAGATGCAGGTGGCAGCAAGTTCAAGATATCTAAAGAACGCCAGTTACAGAAGCTGTATATTGAAAAGATATCCCGACGATCAGCGACGTGGAGACGATAAACGGTACGAAGAACGAATTGGTCCTCGTTCTGTCGATAGACAAAACCTGACGTTATCGAGGCATATCGCTTCTCATTGGGGCTATGACTCAATACCATACTTTGAATCTCTACCACTATCATATTATCTATGATCTAGTCAACCTGACCGGGTATGTTGTTCAAAGTGAGCCTTGAAACGACCTACTGATACTTCCTTTTTAGCATCTCAGTCTCCCCGCTCTGATCAATATCACTGGAACCAAGACTGCACATAATCGTGATTGTATCTTCTCGGTCATCGTCTTTATTTGCCTCTAGCTCGCCTTCGTCGTCATTTTTGGCATCAAGCTACAGGAGCGGGATGACGCAAAACTTGGACATTGTTACAATTCCCATGGACTTCTTTCTTTGGGATACAACCACTCTTTGGGCGACAGAGTATATCTCGCGATAACGTGTTGATATTTCTTCTTGAGCTTGATATTTTGTGGCCTCGATGCGCTGGGTTCACTCTCGTGGATACACGAGTACCCGGTTCTGGTATTTATGACAGCTCAACAAGAGATTCTATTCAGGTTTGAACACATGTCCGCAGCCCTTTGAGAAGCAGCAGAATTACTCCGCGAGAAAGTTCGATTCTCAAAGCCTCCCCCTCGTCGATTTGTAGAATGGGGCAAGCGGCTTGAGAAGTGGACAATGCCTAGCCACAAGCTTATAATCCTGTCACTGGCAATGGTTCAGTATCCGGTACATTTTTATGCGGGTTTCACTCTGCGATGAGCAAATGAAGACCTTCTTAAGGGAGACTCTGAGAACTACTGGGGCTTTGGGCAGGTTGTTGCTCTGATCTTGTTGGCGTCTTCGGTTTTTGAGGGGTTGAGAGCTATACATGGTATGTGATGAAGTCGTGCTCTGGTTTGTGTGTAGGTTTACTAGCACAGAATCGATAGACTACTATACAACGAAGAGAGAGGAGTGGTTCAAAACATTGGTTGGAAAGAGTGGTAGCGATTGTTGATTGGGATAGATCGCTTTCGACAAAATAGAGGAATAGCTTTACCTGGTTATGTATCATATCTGCTTTTATAGAAGCTACTTTTATACACACTCGGATTATTCAACATTGAAATGTTTGTGGTGCTTCATTGTTTGATTACACCAGTAAATATAAAAAAGCTCAAGTATGCCTATATGTCTGTTTTGTACCCTTTTTTTTTGCATATAGCATTTTTAACAATTCCTTTGCTATACCTTGCAAGTGATTGGTACATGCTTGAGCCTCATTGTATTGACATGGGTTTAGCCCTAATTGAAATGCAGCACAGCCTCGGCGTGAAACTAGGCAAATTCAGCTGTGTCATAGCCTTGCGACCATGGCTTCACTTAAAAAAAATCTTCCTGTACGATGGATTGTTCCTGAAACTCTTTTCTGCTAATTAAGCCGTGGTCTCGTCGAAACTTTGATAATCGGACGAAAATTGTCCTTTCAAATAATGGAGTGCGTGGATGTCGGGGACTCAAACCCTGATATTGCTGGTTTAGGAGTAAGTACAAAGATGCTCCTCCATACTTGAGATGTCTTAATTGATACACTCCGAGAAGCTAATCTTAGATGTAATGTTTAGATTATTCTTTCATTTGTGCTCCAAGCTGGATTCTCTTTTGTGTTGTCCATATGGTCTGCCATCGTCGATGGGAGCCTTCTCCGTCTTCAATTCCCGTCTTTGAAATCCGAAGATAACGCCCCTGGTGTTCATTTCAGCCAGGAAGGGAGAAATGTGTTATCAATACCACATCAGTTGCAGAAGCTATATATTGAGAAAATGTCGGAGACCATTAGCGATGTGCAAACATTAAACGGCAAGTATTCTCGTACTTGTGGCAGGCTCACAGACTGATTCCTACTTAGGTATATCGCTGCTTATTGGAGCTATGGCTCAGCACCGCAGCTTAAATCTCTACCATTTCCGCATCATATATGACATAGTAAATCTAACTGGGTAGGTCTCCCTCGGAGGCGGAAACCGCTTCAAAATTAGGGATGACTGATATGCGTTTTCTTTTCTCTAGCATTTCTGTATGTGCTGCTCTAATCAACGTGATTGGCAACAAGAATGCGCACAATAGTGACCGTTTTGTCATGGTTGCTTTCTTCCTCTGTCTATATTTAGCCTTCGTCATCATGTTTGGAATCAAACTACAGACGTGGGACGACAAAATACCCGGACAATGCTACTATGCAAACGGGATTTCAATGCCAAATTCCTTGCATCCCCTCGGCGACCAACTTTATCTCGCGATGACCTGTCTCTATTTCTTCACTAGCATGGCAGCTTGCGGCATGGTTGCACTGATTGCATTCCTACATTTACAACATTTTCCTGTCCCCGACTATCTGATACCCATCTTATCAGCCATGTCAATATTCCAAGGAACCGCTGGTCCATCAATATTTGACCTTGTATCGGGAGCTATTTCGGATGTCTTCAATTCATTGCATGCAGAGGAATTGAGTTTGATGGAATGGCTCACTTCCATTGTGCAGCGATTGCGAGACAGCGGCAAGCCGCTTCTTGCCTCAGCACTCTCTACCGGTAGTGATAAACTTAAGCTTGCAGTTCTGACACTGGCAATGCTTCAATATCCGCTGCATATTTATATGATCTTTGCATTACGGGCTGGAAATGAACACCTGCTAAATGGTGATTCTGAGAATTATTGGGGATTCGGTCAGATTGTTGCTCTGGTGTTGTTGGCATCATCAGTCCTTCAAGGATTTAGAGCTATATTGGGTAGGTTTGTTTGGTCTCTCTGTGGAATTTTTACTAATATGGATTTCGATAGATTATCGCAGAACGCTGAAAAAGAAGTGGTTGAGTACCCTGCCTACCAGGAGAGCTAGCATTTAGATTGGAATGAAGTTACCTTCAATGACAAGATCAATAGAATAAACTTTCAATGTTGTGCTAGACTATGCATGGCCATATAATCGCTGGCGTAAGCCATAATAGGCGGCTTAACAGCTGTCTAACTCTCTCTCATATATCGACCCGGGTAATGCGATCTCGAAAATGCTTGTCTAGTTCTTGCATGGAGATCTAAAGAAGAGATGAACCACTGCATGGACAGGGTTTGGCAAGTCAGTGCCTGGATGATAAGCTTCGATGAATGATGAGATGTTGAGAACATGTGGAGAAGCGATCCAGGTTTTGTATATCAGACCTAGTACGCCTGATGATGATATATGTATCTAATGATTGGAAGAAAGACTAAGAGCGCGATTCTTTTATGCTGAAGTCGTGTGTTTATTGTCGTCGGCAATCATCGTTATTCATGCTCTAACTTATTGTATATTGACGGTCTTATAAACGTAGCTATCTAGGTATCTATAAATATGATAAGCTGCATCAAAATCAACGAAACAATGCCAAACAGATGTCAACAGAATAACGCAGTTTACTGACATCCACCGAAGCCTGCACCGCAAACGCATACGGCTTATCAAAGCAAGCATCCCAGTCCGTTCTTCCCGAAGCCCAAAATCTCTCAAGAGCATCCTTCCCAGTCAACGGGATATACGTACCAACACTGCGACTCATCTCTTCCAAATGCTTTATCACAATTGGTTGCTGTGCTCTTTTCTGATGTTCGCTATGGATGCCCAATTCGGCATGGGACCCGCCATGCATACTGTATCGGGACAATACGAGTGCCAAGACCCAACCAACCAGATCAAAGAAGCTCCACTTAGCGTGGAATACTGTCTGTTGATTAGTCGACCATTCAGCCCTGATTCGTGCTTTTGTAGCAATGTATACCGATTACCGAGATTGGTACGCAATATATACAATATAAACATAGCCATAGCTTATAAGTTATCACTTATGTTTGGATAGAGGTAATCAGCTTTGTCAGCTCTGGTATCAATGGGGTAACCAATGCGAGCGTTGAGAGGCTGTGGCGAGGCGTGTATGTATATAAAGAAGGAGAAATCATAGGATAGAATACATTTTCCTTCATCTCAACCCATCCAGACAAAACAATTCGGGACCGTCAAGTCTCTCCTACCAGTTATACCACCTGTGGGTCTATGATCTACAGTTAAAATCGTTCTTAAGTCTGATTTTCTTCTCATAGTTCTCAAACGTCCATCTCCCACGAAGCCAACCCTCTGAAAACCATCCACCAAAAACACCAACAAACAATCAAAATGTGCATTGCCCTCGGATTCCTCGCTAGCAAGACAGTAAAAGGAGGCTCAAAGGACCAACCACCACGCATTGTCCCCCAAGGAAGCCGATAACATTTCGAGGCATTCATTCCTTTCCTTTTTGAAACCATGACACTCTTCTCTGATCCCCTGCCGCCGGGGTCCCCCGGAACGATACATGTACTCGAGACTAGAAAGGTGATGACAATACTTGGGATCTGCGGGTTGTTACTTGTTGCCGTCATTTTGTTGGAGAATGTGTTATATGGAATGGAAGATTTATCGGAGCGATGAATGTATGCCGGCTGTCAGGCCGGAATACATGCATTTTATAAATTTGCGCAATCGTTGTTAGCATGTTACTTTTATTGATTTTAGTCATGTTTACCCACTATATAATGATGCTACATTGTATAGTATATAGTCCATTAAGGGCTCATCATTATCGATAGATAGATTGAGCTGCCGAATAACGGCCGAAGAGTTGGTTGCTTTCTTGTTGCTTATACGAATTATGCTTTCGTTAGCATGGACAGTTCCTATTTAAGGAACATACAGCCGAGCTCTTGATAGCACAAAGGGGAAAATTATACAATGTTCATGACCCAATCGAGCAATTAGGGCTAGGTACGCAACCGACCCACTTCTTTTAGCTTCTCAGGCTAATAAGCTCGAGTCTTGGCAATATTTACTTCCTATTTGGGTAAAGTTACTGCCCTCAGATTGTTGGTGCTAGCTGCATGATTTCGCTGGTCTTTGATCTCAGTGTATAGGTTAGAGAACGGAGCACTTTATACGTGTGGATCATGATCTGCGTTCAGCCACGTTGCTGATCAGGAGCAAATCTTTTCGTGTCTGATGCCCGCGGCCAGACGGACAATGAGGGTTGGGGGATAATGTAAGCTGTTGTCGTTGTCTGGAAGTGTTTGCTTTTCATTTACCCAAGGTTCTATTTAAGAGCAATAATTGAAAGCAACTTTGCAAAATGGTCCTTCTAGCAAAAATTCTCAGCCTCGTTCTGGGAGTGACCTTCGAAGCCATCCACGCCGTTCGGGAACGCTCTTCGTCTCGGAAAAAAGTTACTTTCTCATCTTTAGAATCTTCTAACACAGGTAATGTCGAGCTCGAGACTAGTACTGGTAATACCAATCCCGATATCATCAACCACACCCATGAGAATCACAAGAACGAAACAGCCAAACCCGAACGCAGCCACTAAGCCGACTATGTAGGCTTCGACCAAGACGAGGCTGTATGAACACTCAACGAGATTGCTGATAGCGCTCACTTCCACCTATGATTCAAATCATCTAATACATGTCAAAGACCCATCATCCTTGCGAATAACACGACTGAATCCCCAATATTGTCGACAACATCCACATTCTTTAGTGCAATGAGCGTAAACATCATCAGAGCCTCCTCTTATAGACCAGTAGGTAAAAGCTTTCCCAGCAGCTGTCCGTCGAGGTTTGTGGCAGCAACGGCATTGCCGCCCACAACATCCACCTGTTGTAGTACATTTCAAGTGTGAGAATAAGTCTGCAGACCCATTGTTGAAGAAATCATTCCAGAAATCCCATGCTTCTGGGATAGTTTCTAGTCTTTTTACTAGATGACCTAAATCTTGCTTCTGTAGCCATATTTTCTGGATCGTGCTTTCGAGGTCTTGTCGTAAACTCTTTAACGTCTCCGAGTGTGCTTGTTGTTTCTGGAGGTCATCGATTTGATCAATCAAATAAATATGGCGCTGGACAAGTTGGTTCAGCTTGTCAGACTTCGAAAGAAAGCTATCTTTCCACTCTATGACTCGTGGGATTTTCTCATTATAACGACGTCGCTCGTGCCTCTCACGTTTTATCTTTCTCGACTGGTAAGCTTTATATTCTTTTTTTATCCAATAGTAGATCCTTGTTATAAGGAGCAAGCTGAGGAGGACAATCAGTGCTAGGGACCACATTTTTAATTAAGAGTATGATTTTGCGGACAGTTCGTTTTATCGATGGGTGTTGGAAGCTTTTACATAGACTTACAAACGTCAAAATTGCGTATGAGACTCAACTTTATTTAGATAGGAGCCGTCCAGACCAATGAAACCATAATTCTTATCATCAATCTATCGTTGATTATGATCTCTTAGTCATACAATGTAGCATTATTATATGGATGAGACGATTAATGATCCACTGTTTGCCGGATGATTGGGGTCATTGAAGCGGGATGTCAAAGGTTTGCGCCAGCCTGACCGGAGGATACGACGAGGCATGATCCCTCGTGTTTTGCCTCCTTCAAACTCGTTAGTTATTGTCCACCATGACAGAGGGTGAGGGAGGTTTCTACGAAGATGCATGTGCCCTCCGATCACTATAATCATTATACCATTTCCCGGCATTCCTCAACTTGTCACGCAACGCGGTTCTGGTCCGGATATACCAAAGCCGCAGCTTCAGGCAAATCAATCTCGCCACACGTCTTTCCACTAACGAGTCTAATATCATTCAACCCCTTCTTGAACCTCGTCTCGTTCGGATTGGGGTTACTAAACTTCTCAACAGTCTGATTCATATCCATCCTTTCCCTTGAAAACGGTGGCCCCCATCCCCCCTGCTGCTGCTGCTGTTGACCAGGAACCATATCCTTGAACGCCATCACCATCGCAAACAACCCCTCGGCATGAAGACTTCTTGATTGACGCGATCCAAAAACGAGTTTTCCCGATGATGCATTTGGAGTTCTCGCGCTGTGCCGGCGATGACTTGGATGACGGCGCTGGTGATTTGGGCTGCTAGGTTGGGGACGAAGCCTAGTACGCCGCCGGCGATGTTGATTACTTCAATCCATGCGGAGGCTTATACTTCTCTTAGTAGCCGCATATATTCTTCCTTTCTTTTTTGTACTAGAAATGGGAGTGGGGCAACCTCATTAACACGATCAGAGCACTCTAGAAATTCTAGAAAGACATCTTTGCTAACACCACTGTCCGCGAGTACAGGTGCATAGGCACGCACAAACCCGCGCTCTCGTTTCCTCGGTCTTCGCTGAGGAATAATTACGGGACATGGAAGATATTGTATTAGCTGAGGAGGCGGTCGCCCTGCCAAAGCGACGAGATCACAGACGAGGGCTTCTCTTTTGTCCAGTTTGACGTCTTGTGTCTCTTCTGCTGCCACTGCTGCTTCTGCTGTTGTATCGTTGTGGCTTGGTTCTCCCAAACCCAGTTTTATCTAAAACGAATGAACAATTTATCTTGACACAAGTAATTAAAGAGGAGCGAGGATCGGTATGATAGTGGAGAAATTTTCGATATCATTCCCTTATATAAAAATAAGGCGAAGAGAAAAGGAACAAGGTAAAGATAATATACACGTATATTAAAAACATAAGAATATGCATACTGAAAGCAAAACAGAGCAAGAACAAATCATAACAAAAGAAAGTGAATAATGATACAAAACTTCGATACAGATAAGTAAAAGTTAACAAGAAAAAGGATCAAGGGCAGCGGTCTCCTATTATCATTCCCATATAGTTAGTCCCAGTCCACTTATTCATCTCGCCTCGCTTCAGGTATGGAGTTTATGCCTAGAAGTCTGTGGTGTTATAACTTACATTGGACTAGATCTGCCCAGAGGGCCACGCCTTCGACAAAAAGCCTAGCAGGCTTTGCCAGAGATTGGAGAGAAGGGAGGAGGGAGAGGGAGGAGGGAGAGGAGGAGGGGGAGAGGGAGAAAGAGGGGGAGAAAGAGGAAGGGGAGGAAGAGGAAAAGAAGGAAAGGACAAAGAAGAAAGAGGAGGAGGGAGAGGAGGAAGTGGAGGAAGAGGGGGAGAAGGGGGAGAAGTGGCGGAATGGGAGGAAGAGAAGAGAGGAGAAGAAGAGGAGGAAGAAGAGGAGAAAAGGAGAAAGAGGAAGAAGTGAAGAATGAGAAGGGGGAAGAGGACAGAGGAGGCGTAGAGGACGGAGGAATATATGTGCGTCCATTACGTCCGGTCCTATATGTACAGACAGGTGTCAGGAAAGAGTATAGTATATCAATATGATTAGAAGGATCAACACTTACCAGGATTCGGTCAAGGTGATCATTGTCGGCGACCAGCCGAAAAAAAGAAAAAGGCCCAACCACCAAGCGAAATTTATGAATGATGTGACCAGAAATCTGGCCATTTCCGGGTTTGAAGAGACCCAGTCAACGATTCCCCCGCACGAATTTGTATCTGTCTTCGGAGAGGCGTCTCCGGACTGCTCTAAGCGAGCCGAACTCAACAATGTTGGTTGGGTGGTGGTCCTGAAGATCCGGGATTGTTAGTTTCTTTGAATGAAACACGGTTACCTAAGCAGTTGACTCACATTGTGATGGTGGAGGAGGTGGTGGTGTTGTTGACGATGTTGATGTTGATGATGATGATGATGGTGGAGGAGGTGGTGGAGGAGGTGGTAGTGCTGTTTGTTGATGAAGAGTGATGAAGAGAGATGAAGGAGAGGATCAAGCACTTGAGAACTCGGAGAAGACAGGAGGTCGCGTGCTATGACACACCTTCCTTCTGACCACTTTTGCTTCAATTACCGTTTTAGGAAGGAACCCGTCGAGCTTAGGGTTGATTAGGGTTAAGGGTTTATACCTCGTTTAATGTGTATTACTTTCTTCGACAATAAATTAGCGAAGAGAGCCGTGGACGGGGTCAACAAGGCTCATCTCTCATCGTGCCCTCCGATCAATGAAAAGCACTCAAATCTCGCTTCAATGACCCAAATCATCCTGCAAATAGTAGATCATTGATTAAATCTCAATCCTGACAGGAGGGACACATCTCCGTTCTGGGTATCGATAAAACGATGGATGCGACGGCAGCAACAGGTCGAGACTGGTATCAAGTGTCTTGTCATGGGCAAGTCCTCCGTTCAGGAAGAGCAGCCGTCAAATGGACAGGTACATACCAGAACTTATCACTAGACGGATAATTAAGAAAATGTTGCAAGAGGATATGTTGTATTTGTTAGTTGTTAATTTGCCTAGTCAGGAGGAGGAGGAGGAGGAGGAGGAGGAGGTCAAGGAATCTGTTGCGAAGCTTGAGAGTATTGTGAACGACGCTGAGGCTGCATCTTCTCAATAAGTTGATAGATTATTGTACAGATGCAATGAAGATCAATAATGCTTCCAGATCCCCTTTGATCCAATCTCACCTACATGACCATCCGTATCCTCGAAATAAACACTCTTCCCACCAAGTTCCCAATCCATTCTTCCTAGTATACGCACACCATTTTTCTCGAGATGAGCATTCCATTCATCTACCTCCTGAGGGGATTTGACGGCAAAACAGAAGTGCTGTTTCAAACTATTGCCATTCAGAAGAAGAGACTCGCTCGGGCCGTGACCCGGGATTGTACCATGAGACTTTTCAGTGTTTAAGTTGATGTCCTGATGGGTTGAGCCTAATTTGAAGAGGAGCAGAGTCGTAGAGCCGAGGTTGAATGCGGTGACTCTTGGCTGAATGCATTTCATTACATGTCAGTCTGAGTATCCGAGTCAGTGAGGGGATGGTCGTACAGTAGTCAGAAAAGGCTCCATGTTCAAAGCCGATTTATAGAAATTGGCGGATTTCTCTATATCGCGTACGTAGAGACATGTCTCGAGAATGTGGGATATAGCTGGTGGTGAAGAAGATGTAGACATTTTCATAAACTGCGTTATGCTTCGGCTTGGTGTGTGGTATCGGACAAGAGTTCTACTTGATCGTAGGAACATCATCCCAGTAGTAACGCAGCTTGAGTGACACTATAAATGGCGTTCAATATGCGATATGTGTTGTGGCTTAAATGAGTAATGGTATGTGGCTAGAACGACAAGATTATGAAGCCGTCCCGGTCACCAGACCAATTCCTCATGTGGGGATGACGTAAGAACAACAACAGACGATTTGTGCACTCAACTTAATTATCAACAACCCAATTCTAGAAGCTTGATTCAATAATTGATTTGAGAATTTCTGTAGATATTTACCGCGCAATCTGGTACATAGTTCACGAAACACCCAGGAAATATTCAGTCTGGCTATAGTACACCACCACCTTTATGTATCACGACGTAGACGTCTTGGACAAAGTCGTCGGGTTATGCGCAACTCGGTCGCCATGTTGATCTATGAATATGACCTGCAAAGGACAACATTTTAATGGTTATTATGATATGTCCCCGACGGCGAAAGGATACCTACCTTGGGCGGATTAGCAACAGCCTCCTGCCTCGCTTCGCGTTCATCCATGACGATTTTCTGGACCTTTTCTCTCAAGAAGTATTAGCCATATGCCCCGGAAATGGACTTGTGATTCTGAAAGAAGGGAGAATAGGTATGTACATCTCCCTCGCGGACACCGCCACGATATCGTGTCCAGACATGGTCGCCTTCGTTGATGTCTTCGCCTTTGCGATCTTTGACTCGTTCGACGGACATTTTGTCTTTTTCGATAGATGGGTTTGATGTTATTGAATGAAGTAGATGTATAGGTAGAGTCTGAATTGGTGTTTGTTGTTGATTATTCATTCCATGGGTGTGTTCTTATATGAGGCGATATTGCCTGACATCATGGTGATGTATATTGATCTATTGCTCGATAACCCTAGTCTAGCATTTTATTTCTATTTAGATGAGCAATAATACTATATTGCTATAAGAAATGTCCAGAATAGCAGACATTGTCAGCGTCTGTTGCGGTGATAGAGATGATGCTGTGTCAATGGCCTCGATGTAGGGTTAGGGCTAGGGCCATCCCTCCCGCCCCTTGAACAGAGTTCAGTTAGTTGGGGTGCATAAATGCTACACCATGCACTCCACCTCCACAATATATTCAATAGTGCTGTCTGCTATTACCAACAGATCAACAAATTCTTGGTATTCTTATACGCGCCTACAACCCATCCTGTAACTAGTTAGCAAGAAAAGGACCCCAATGTGATCTTCGCGATCGTCCGAGGTCAGTTGCAGAAAGTGTGAGTGACTTCCAAGTTTCAAGCACATATCGATCCTCGGGTGTCTCAGGTTGTCTGAGTAGTATGAAAACATACTTAAGACTTCTCTATATAGTATACGTTATATACATGCGGCATTATCTAATCTTAGGGTAAACTGAGCCGTTGCACGGAAGAGTCCCGAATTATGGAATAGCCTACACAGATGTCGTTATACCGGTACGTCGTAGGTGGCCAGTATTCAAATCAGGCCAGCTGTTAACTCTGTGTAGCATCACTTCACACGTCAACCATAACCAGTTAAACCAGATGCTATGTCCTCGGAGGCTAGGAGTCTAGGACAACCTGATATAAAAAGCTTATCGATTCGATAAGAAATGATAAGCATACAGCGATCTCGGTGCTGATTGGACAGACAGTACTTCCGACCATTGCAACTGTTACATCTTACGAGCTGCGACATAGAAAATACTGTTACCGTACTCTAACGTGTACGTATTATTGGAATGACATACTCTGTATGTGTTTGTAGCTTTGCAGGTATATCATGTATGCGTTGTTACCGGATATGTACTCCTGTTTATTGTGGTGTGAGGGTTTCTCAGTGTTGTACAGAGTAACCAAGCCAAACCGATCAGCCGTCCCCTTACAGCTTACATCATACGTAGGAATGAGCTGGGTCGAAGGATTGCCTGGAGTTGGACGCTACTCAATTGAGTTCTGTATAGTCCACTTGCAGTGTCCATGTTTCATGTTTCAGGGTGCCCGGTGTAGATGACTAACTAGTAAATCTTAGTGGTAGACAAGTGCTAACTAGCTAACTCAACAAAATCAGACCAAAGATTTAGCAGCTAGATGTAACTCTATCAGAGGCTAGCTTGTATCCACCCGACTAAACTGTAGTGCCCGAACGACAGGCGACCACGCGGCAGCCTTGGCATGGGTTTTGTTTGTGGCATAGTAGTAGATGTAACTGTCTCAAACTATCTCTCTTCTTAAGATCGAATTACCAAACAGTTTAGATAGGATGGGTGATTGGGTGATGATGCTGACTGAGCCTAGGGCCTAGGTTATGCATTGATTGAGCCCGTCGAGTAACCCTAGTAACCCCTTAATAGTAGGACGGCGTGCAGCTCTTATCTAAATCATCCTGCGTACCGAGAGCTGGTTAGCCTGCTGTGGGGAAGACCCGATTGGAAATGACAATGCGACGTTGACAGCCGATACGGATTACAGAATGCATAGGGTTGGCCCGGATACTTTCATTGCTTACGTCGGTTAGTTCGTAGCAGGCAGGTATATACTATAGTAGAACTGCTCAGGATGTCTGAAATGGCACCATCTTATCCATATACTCCGTATATAGGAGTTATATACTAATGCTACAGTATATGAGCAGAGACATAAATGTTGTTGCAGCAGCTAGTGAGCCTAGTGTGACTGTGTTACACTCCGCTAGTCCGCGACCGGACTAGCGCATTCTTTCTCGATGTATCCCGTGTCCGCCAATCAGACCACGCCAATGCTGCTGTAGACGATCATACGCATGGTTGGATGGCATCATCTTTTGGCAAACGGGCAGGTTGATATATACATCTCCTCAGCTGTGGTGATTATTGACCCCAGAATCCCAACACAATGGACAGTGGTACAATACGTACTACTACTACTCCTACTGCCGATGTCTGCCATCGATCCATCAATCGACAACACCATCTACTACCACATAGCTGTAACCTCTACTCTACACGAACACTGCCATCACAGATCCATATATGGAGCCAGACGAGGCATCGTATTAGTCCCGTGACATTCGGCTGAGACCTGTCATTCACACCATGTTAGTGGACGGTGGTAGCCGCCGCGTACCGAGTTTGTATGACAACGTTGCTTGGGTTGGTGATGCTTGATAGCATGCTGGATGGCTGTCTGATTATTGATAGCACCGTACAAGTAAAGTCTAGTATTCTTCACAGCATAACAATAGCATAACAACAATGTACGTAGAAAGAGCATACATACTAACATAGTATACATTCACACGGCCGAATCGGGCTAGGCTCCTTCAGAGCAGATCTTCCGGCCAGTGCCACTGCTACCTCACCCCGTCATACTCTTAGCACCAAAATGTTACTACCACCTTAACTCGTTCGTTACCTTGCCTAACTCTTTTCTGCATCTTCCCCATAAACATCTTGTTCTCCTTGCTTTCGTTTCTCCTCTCTCTTTTACTCTTACTTATTCACTTATTCTATCTTTTATTCCGCCCTTCTTATTACTACTTATTCCATACTACTACCAGTACAGCACCTTATCTCTACTCCCGCTCCGCTCGGGATCCTCCATCAACTCCCCGGAATTGGAGTAACTCACATTCCATACCTGGCTGGTTCCCGGAGCAAAATACCATTTGCGAAAATAAAAACAACCCTATAACTACCCTAGCAGGACAACCGAAACAGAGAAACAATTGATTTTGTATTTTTTTTTTTTCCCCCTCTGTCGAGAAACTGTTTCGTCGTGGATATTTGCCTTTCAGCTCGTCGTACCTTCCCCTCACTACGACGGCCCGCTAGTCTCCAACTCTATACTATAGGATACATACAGACAGCTCTATTATAACCACCCTTCCTTTGAGCAGCCTAACAGCTTGCTCGGAGGAAACGGTGCCGGTCGCTTATTTCCCCTCGAACGAATTCCTCACCGTCAACATGACATCGTCGCTCGCTAAAGTACTGCATCGCATGCAGGAGCTCTTCCACAATTTGGTCGCCGCCCTCGAAGCCGCCCTCTTCGGAGAAACGCCGCGCCGACAGCGCTCGGTATACAGTCGTTATGGACGCAAGCGACGCCGCTCGCTCGACGAATTGGCGCAGGAGATCGATCGGCTGTTCAATGCACATCTGAGCGTACAGAACATGTTGAGCATGTCCGCCAAGATCAAAGATCAGCTCAAGTCGTGCTTGCAATCGAACCCGTCCTGCATGCTTCCGTCGTACAACCATGCTTTACCTACTGGGAAAGAAACGGGCACGTTCCTGGCGTTGGATGTGGGCGGGTCGACGTTCCGTGTTGCCTTGATTGAGTTGGGTGGGAGGGAAGAGGGTATGAGGATTGTCAGCTCGACGTCGATGGTGATTGATGAGGACGTCAAGGCATTGCAAGGGACGGACTTTTTCGACTGGATGGCAGAGCGGATTGACAAGTTTTTGACTGGGGTGGATGCAAAATATGGTCGGGAAGAGACGCCCCTGTCGATTGGACTGTCGTGGTCGTTCCCTGTTGATCAGACGTCTGCCAGTAGTGGAAATATTCAGGGAATGGGTAAAGGGTTCCGCTGTTCGGACTCGGTGTTGGGACAGGAATTGGGTGGTTTGATTGTGTCTGCATGCCAGAAGTTGTCGTTGAATGTCCGCATGGATGCAATTGTGAACGATAGCTCTGCTACTTTGTTGACACGCGCCTACGTCGACCCGAAGACCCGGATGTCTCTTATCCTCGGAACGGGCACGAATGCGGCTGTTCACTTTCCTGTTCATGAGATTGGTCTCGCCAAATTTGGTGCCAGACCCCCTGGATGGTTCGATCGTGCCAAACATGTCATTATAAACACTGAACTAAGTATGTTTGGTGGTAATGTGCTTCCGATGACGCGATGGGATGATTACCTCAACCGCACCCATCTACGACCGGACTTTCAGCCTTTGGAGTATATGATCACTGGTCGTTATCTTGGAGAAATTGTACGATTGATTATCGTCGAGGCTGTTGAAACTGCATTATTGTTCGGCGGCGACTTGCCTCACTCGATGAAGGAGCCATATTCGTTAGACACAGCGATTGTTGCGTTTATCGAGGGTGATAATTCTCCATCGCTAGCTCCGTCTGCCGCTCTTTTACAGAAGAACCATACATTCTCTGCTACACCGACGGTAGAGGACTTGACCTTTGTCAAGCATGTATGCAAATGCGTGTCGAACCGTTCGGCGGGTTACTTGTCCACCGCCATCTACAGCATGTGGTGTCTACGTAACGAGGCTGAATTCCCGGTTGACTCGACGACCGAGGCAGTCAAGAAACTCGAGCCTCAAGAGGTTACTGTGACGGAGCTGGAGCAGCCTACGAAGACTCTGAGCATCGCCTGTGACGGGAGTGTGATTAACAAGTACCCTGGATTCCGGGACCGATGTCAATCCTACCTCGATATTCTCACCCGAGAGAGCGCTGACTCGGCTACGAAAGCGGAGGATAGGCCTTCAATTTCATTAGAGCTTGCGCATGAGAGCGCCATTTGCGGCGCTGCAGTAGCAGTAGCCATTGCCGTCGCAGAGCGGGAGTCCTCTTAACATTGAGCCCATTTTACAACATCCTGTAATGATTTTCATTTCACTTCATTTCTTTCGGTCCATTTCCTTGCATAGGGCGGTGTTTGGAACGGGCGTTTTTACATTCTACTACCTAAAGAATCATGCTACTGTCTGTCATATCATTTGTAATGGGGTCCTCCTTTTCATGCACATACATATATTGGATCTCCATTTGATGCCTTGTCCTGCTTTTTGTCTCTAATACGTCCTATCAAGAAAGCCAGCCTCTTACGTGTTTATCAGACATGACGTTTTCATCTGTGTCGGTCTGCATAGATTGGGAGTTTGAGAATAAAATTGTTTCCTCCTGGTTGTTTGGTAATGTCCACTAGAAAGTAAGGTAGGGTTGTGTGTAAGATCATGAACACAAATCAACCAGTAAATCCAGCACCCTCCTCTTCAACGCCTCCAGTTCTTCCTTCGATATTTTCGTCGCTTTCTTACCACCATCGTCTACTGCCCTAGACGCAGTCTCCCCACCCACTTTCTCATCATCTCCTTCATCAGTCGATATTATTAGAGCTCGATCAATACAGAAAAACGGAACCCCCAATCTGCATAGTTCGCTCTCCATGACCCGCGCCATGTCGACTGAAGCCTGGTACACTTTTGAGTCGTAAGCGCGGAGTTCTGTGGCGTTTTCTTGGGATATTTTTTCCTTTTGTCTTCTCATCAGTATGACATTCTACATGGGTAGAGATTGGTGGGGGTTCCGTACAGTCGTGTCTTCATCTCCAGCTGTAGCTGCACTCGCACCAACCGATTTCCTATATTCCTCGTCAGCCCACATATTTCATTATAACTCACCCCTAGGGCGTGGTGTGGATGGGTGTATAGAACGAACAAAACCTCCTCAATCCTCCTCCTCTTCTCTTTTCTAGCTGCCTGCTTCTCGATCAGCGCTTCGCGAGCCTTCCACCATGTCCGCTCATGCTCTCGTTGCGATTTGATGAGATGCTGGATGCGGGCGGAGAAGGAGGCGTTCTGGGTTGTGAGGTGCATTATGTGTTTTAGTGCTAAGGGGTAGGTGGTTATATTTGCCGCGACGGATGCTGGTGCGGGCGTTTTTGGATTTGGGGTTGAGAATGTTGGGTTTGGAGGTGTAGGTGTAGGTGTATGGGTGGGTGGTCGTTCATGTTGATTATTTTGATGATGTTGATGGTGCTGCTGCGGTGTTGAGGCAGGATTCGCAAAGGTAGAGAGTGTCCTCAGGACTGATGACAGATCTGGATTCGACGATGCCATTTTACAATCTTTTTGTTATGTATCTGTTCCTGTACAAGTACGGAACTAGAAACAGATGTCAGATGTTCGGAGTGGATTCCGCCTGCGAGCAATCTGATTGGTCAAAACGTGACAACTGGACGAACCTCTAAAAATTTCCAGGCGGACCGACGGACCTCCTCTATCACCATCCATACCTACGTATCATCTCCGCCTCGATGAGTCGACTATAAACAACATTATAGATCAATTGTGCTCCACGCTTCTCGACAATTGTTACTTAGTGTCATCGACACAAGATGTCCCGCTCAGCAGCAGACGCAACCCGCTTCACGGCCACAGGGCCGTATGTCAGTTCCAAAGCTCCATACCAACTCCCGGACTCCTTGAAACAGAATAAACAATCTACACCGTCAACCTCTCAGCCTACATCTAAAGCCACATCTTCGATATACAGTTCTTCGCAGAATTCGCCGAACTCGCAGAATCAGTCATCACCATCCGGCGAAACACCAAGGCAAAAAGTCGAGCGACTCCGTGCCCAAGCGCGCGCTGCCCGCCTCGCACAGAGCGGGAATGCATTCGATAGGATAATCGAGAGAGGTCGAAGGGTGGCTAATAGCGCTCACAAAGTGATGATTTACACCCTCATTACTGCATCTGGTACCCCTCCCCCCTTCCCTTTCCCCCCCCCCTGTGTTTCTACAGGATGAAATGCTAACTGTGTCGTGGTGGAAAAGGCGTCTGCGGCGCCCTAACACTCTATTCCGTCGTATCGCTAACAATGTGGAACCGCCGCCAACGCGAACTCTGGCTCGACAGACAACTCCAAGACCTTCAGGCGGCGCGCGAAGCATTTGTGTCTGGCACCGCAACACCCGCCCAACTCGAGATTCTGCGCAACGAAAAGATAGGCGAGATTGAGCAGCAGAAACGTAAAGAGGCGGATGAGCAGAAGTTGTGGAATAGGACGAAGAGGTTTTTGTTTGAAGGGTTGAAGAAGGAGGATGTTCCGGATGCTGCAGTTGTTGGCACGACGACGACGACGGGGCCGGTTAGTGAGTTGGTGAATAATAATAAGACGGCTACAACAAGCGAAGGGTCGTTCGGGATATTGGAGGCTGTGAATGCGAAGAAAGCTGAAGCCCAGAGCAATATTAACGCGCAGGGACCGGGGTCATTAGATACGTTGGCCCTGAATGCCGAGACAACAGCAAAGCAATCCGTCAAGAGCTGGACGAGCTGGATCTGGGGACGATGATCTCCCTATCTCTCCTTGTTTGTGCGCACATGATATTGTGTGTGTGTGTGTGTGTGTGACACTAGAAAAGAATGTATTATTGACTAACCTCTTCCCTCCGACTGACTCTGCTATGTTGTCTGGTTTGGGATCACATTGGGCGTTTTGCATCTGTTCTTTTCTGTTGATGTATTATTGGGAATTTTTCTGTATTTTCAAGATTAAGAGATGATGGTATACTTGCTCGAGTGTATGCTTGGTTAGGTATATAGATAGGTAATGGATGTACATAATCTCATAGACCATACTTATTTACTAGGTGTTATCAGGTGGTTAGAGCGTAGTAGAGGAGTCATTCATTCTCATGGATCATACAAACAGTGCCAGCTTTGCTAGCTTTTAGATAAACAAAAAAAACCACTTTTGGTAGTGGACTAAGCACTTCCATTACTCTTGGTAACAGCCCGGCGCGCGCGAACCGCCTCCGCCAAATCCTCAAGCACAATTACAGTCGACTCCCAATCAATACAGGCATCCGTAATACTAACACCCTTCTTGAGACCGGACGGCCCCTCGGGAGGGACCTTTTGGTTTCCCTCGTTGATATTCGACTCAATCATCACACCGATAATGGCAGTTTCACCCTCACGCAGTTGGTCCGCGACTTCCTTCGCGACGAGGGGTTGATTGCGATGATTCTTCTTGGAGTTCCCATGCGAGCAATCTACCATCATGATTTCTCGCTGTTTGCGGGCCCGTAGTGCCTCGCGGCCGGCTTTGATGCTCTCCCGGTCGTAGTTCGTCCCCTTCGTACCACCGCGCAAGATCACGAAACCGTGCTCGTTACCAGAAGTCTTGGTAATAGCCGCAAGACCTTCCTTGGTAACTCCCAGGAAATGGTGCGGATGCGACGCAGCGCCAATAGCGTCAATGGCAACACCCAAGTTTCCGTCTGTGCCGTTTTTGTATCCGATAGGGAAACTGAGACCGGATGCCAGCTCGCGATGAAGCTGAGATTCGGTGGTTCGTGCGCCGATGGCGCCGACGGAGATCAGATCGGCTAGGAACTGTGGGGAAATAGTATCGAGCATTTCACTAGCAATCGGCACTCCGAGGCTGGTCAGGTCTGCGTACAACTTTCTCGAGACTTGGAGACCCTTGTTGATGTTGAAGGATTCGTTGATGTCCGGGTCGTTCACGAGACCTTTCCATCCAACTGTTGTGCGCGGTTTCTCGAGGTAGGCACGCATGATAATACACAGATCGCCGGCGAGTTTGTCGGAAAGCGCTTTGAGGCGATGCGCGTATTCGATGGCGGTTTCGGGGTCGTGGATGGAGCATGGCCCCACGACGACGAGGAGGCGGTCATCGCGCTGTTCGATGATTTCGATGGCCTGGTTTCGGCCGGATTTGACAGTTTCAACTGATGTGGCGGGCTATCCAATTAGCAATCCGTGTTTGCACCTGGAGTTTAGGATGACTCACTGAAGGGATCTGGGTCTGGAGGTAGTGAGGGGAGAGAAGAGGATCGTAACCCAGGACTGTAATCCGTCAGCTCATCCATTCGTCTTCATCTCCAGCTAGCTCAGGACATACCGCGGGTATCTTCGCTTTGTTCTGCTTGGGCTTTGACAAGAGGCATCTTGGAATATGAATGAAGCTTGACAATATCAAGAAAAGTAAACAATGCGCTGACTAGTCTGATACAATGATGCAGTAAGATGATTTATCTGTTTTTTCCTAGGCAAGTCAGCTAATGAGTCATCCGCAATTGTATTCGAAATGTAGTATATGCTCGGCAGGCCATCTTCGGGGGCCGCGAGTCCGCGTCCGATGGTGCATCACGTACCTGGTCCAAAAATCAAGAATAATCTACTAGATTGCAGAATTGCTCGTATTCCAATGAGCCACGGACCTTGACACTAAACAAAGATGCAAGAAACAAATGGTTGTATGACAGTCTGGAGATCTTAAATATTTTCGATGGCCCCGCTGTCTTTCGTGGGCTATTTCACATGATGAAAGGGCTCCATTGGCCAATCACAAATCCCAATCGCCGAACGAGACTTCGTGAGTCGCCGGTGTCGCGAGCGGTGAGCGTCCAGGGGCAGAATCTGGCCATGACTCACCTGGTTTGAACCAATCAGAATGCACGTATATGAGCTCTTGTAATGTTTGCCCCGTCCGGTATTACAGGTACAGAACGCAGCCCGGTGAAGGGTTTCTGCTAGTTGAGCAGCAGGGATGCGGCCGTATTATCCTGTCATGGTTGGACCGATACGGCTATCGATACACCGAAAAGAATACTACATCAAACACGCCCTAAACAGGAGTCTACGTCGTGGATTATTAATTATTCATTGAGCAAATAGATCAAGTGACTACTCTACTTAACACTTAGTATTAACCATAATAGACATAACATCATGTATGGAGTACTCCGTAAATATGTAACACAGATCTGGTATCTGATAAGTCAACGATAAGATGAAGCTCTTCCTTGCCGCCGCTAACCAGCAAGCTCGCTGCTAGCTCACCGCCGCCGACCACTAGCAGGCCCCAGACAGTCTCCACCCTAGACTCTATTTTGATAGCAGCTTAATTCTTCGCTCATCTGAAACCATCTTCTTACACCTTGCTGCCACCGAGACTTGACGCGCTGTCACAGCCTGTCAGTCGCTGAAGAATCGTCTGCCCCTCAGGTTGTTAATCTGACGCTGAGGCTGATGGAGTTTTTTTCCGTCCGTGCTTCACCTGTCTCATGTTAGTTTTTGATGGTCATCGAGATCTCACATTCGGAGCCTACCGCATTGATTGTTATTTAACCCGTCGACCCGCCCGGCTTGATGAACAAAGCGGTTAAACAAACGATCTGTGTTGTGGTTATAGAACTGCACAAAAAGAAAACATTCTCAGCGCTAAAACCGAGTCTCAAACTGAGCCATGTCCTCGATTTTTGCGAAACGGCCGAGGGAGGAGGATGGATTTGGCGACTATGGGCACAAGGTATGTGGCCTACGTGACTTGACAATGCTGTGCAATAATGATTATGAACTAACAGAGTTTGTTAGAAATCGCGTCTTGATCAGAATACAAATACCTCGTTTCTATCCGTGCAGTCCCCCTTCAACAATCCTACGCTCTCGCCTCCATTACAACCCACCGAGCCATCACAAGAAATCAACAACACGCCCTTCGAAAATACACTACCCGAACCATTCCGGCAATGGCGCGAGGGAAAGAAACAACCATCACATTCGTCCTTGCAGAACCGCCGCCCCCCAACCCTAACACTGGATACCGCCATGGACGTCGACATGGTCCAACCCTCACCTCTCCCAAACGGCGACAATCTCTCGCCCTGGCCCATTGGTGCAAAAAGCAAAGCCTTTTCGAATCATCTCCAGCCGTCGCCCATTCCTCATCATCTACTCAATCAGTCCTTGACTATCAGCGGAGGTCGAACATCTACACCGATATATAGTCATTTCACATTGAACATGAATAAGGATTTGATGGCCGATTCGTCTCGAGACACTATCAGTGCTACTCTTACACCCACCGCACAGAATACGAATGAGTCCAACTGGTGGCGACGACGGCGATTACCGAGTCCAATCAGCGAGGCCGGTGACATCTTTTCTGAGATGGAGCCTACAAACAACATAGACAAGGAGACGGGCAATCAAAAGGACTGGCCTGATTCTCCGTCTTCCATGGACGTTGACGGCAACACACCGTCGAATATATACCTCCAAGTCCCGGAGCAGAACCTAGGATTTTCTACGCAAATACCTGCCAAGGCTGAGACTGAACCTATCATGCCTATATCAACGACGTCAACATCTACATCTACAACTGAATCGACGAAACGTTCATCTGTCACAGCGCCGAAACGAGAGAAGATCAGCTTCTCAATGGGCTATCGAGCTGATTGCGAGAAGTGTCAAATGAGAGTACCAGGACATTATAGTCATATCGTTCGATCTTAGAGTATGACATAGCATCTTGATGATGCATTCATAAGCTGATTGAAACATCAGCAGTCACGATTTGCTTTTTGCTTTATGATTGTATTATACCCTTATACATACAAATTTCTTTCTATTATCATTGCAGCGTTCAGGCTTTATTCACGATCTAGATTGAGAAGGTCGATATCAACCATTTGACTAGATCAGTTCGGTGGTTTAGGATAAGAATGTTAATCCGTGCGGCTATCCGAAAAGCCGACCTTATCCGCGCCCACATCCGAAATCTACTACATAGTACGTCCCCAGAGAAATGATCTTTAACTCTCAACCTCTCCTTCATTGCAATATTGCACGATTGAAAAATAGTAAAAGTTACAACTATGTCGACTGTAAGCCGCCATTTTGAAATATATATTTTTTTAAGAAAATCTAAATAGAAACAATGTGCCGTTCCTGAACTTCTCCACATTCTGTATGTATCGTCTTAGATGTTTACCCCGGCATTTCGTCTCGGACGGGACCATAGCCGATGCGCCCCAGTCGACGATTTTTGTTGAAATAGTCGGGGTTGCCTCCGTCTTTTCTTCTGTTTTTTTAATTTTCTCATTTACTTCGACTCTTCTCTGTTTGAAGTGTACCTGTTGTTCAAACGGAAACTACAAGATTGTGCAGCTGGAGAGTGTATAGCGCAAACAGTAGATATAAGAAAATGGCCTCCCCCATCCCCCGAGGCCTCAAACAGGTCCTCCAAAAATCCTCCTCCGACATAGTCATTCTTTCTTCAGTACGCACAGCAGTCACCCGCGCCAAAAAGGGCGGCTTCAAAGACGCCTACCCGGAAGAATTACTTGCACACGTCCTCAAAGCAACCTTGGCTGCAAACCCAAACCTCGACCCAGCACTAATCGACGACGTAGCCATCGGCTCCGTGCTGCAAGAATTAGGCGGCGCAAAAGCAGGGCGTATGGCGCAGATCCACGCCGGGTTTCCGCACTCGGTTTCGTTTCATACGATTAATCGGCAGTGTTCGTCTGGATTAGCGGCTATTACGACTATTGCGAATGGAATCAGGGCCGGTGCGATTAATGTTGGTGTGGGCGGTGGGATGGAGTCTATGACGCGCAACTACGGATCTAGGGCAATTCCGACTGTGCTCTGGCCTGAGCTGAAGGAATCGCATTCCCAGGATGCGAAGGATTGTATTATGCCTATGGGATTGACGTCGGAGAATGTCGCGAGTCGGTATGGTGTCACTAGAGAAGATCAGGATGTGTTTGCTGCCAACTCGCATAAGAAGGCTGCCGCGGCGCAGGCGGCAGGTTTGTTTGATGAGGAGATTGTGCCCGTTACGACGAAGTTTTTTGATGCGGAGCATCCTGATGCGCCGCCGAGGGATATTACGGTTGATAAGGATGATGGTATTCGGCCTACGATTTCGGTGGAGAAGATGGCTACGCTGAAGCCGGCGTTTAAGGCGGATGGTACCAGTACAGCGGGGAATAGTTCGCAGGTTAGTGATGGTGCGGCTGCGACGTTGCTTATGCGTCGTTCTACGGCTATGGAGCTTGGTCTGGGATCTTCGATTAAGGGACGCTGGGTCGCTAGTGCGGTTGCCGGCTGTGCACCCGATGAGATGGGTGTTGGTCCTGCGGTTGCGATTCCTAAGCTTCTCGCTCAGACTGGATTGGAGGTCTCTGATGTCGGGATCTGGGAACTCAATGAAGCTTTCGCTTCGCAGGCGTTGTACTGCGTGCGTAAGTTGGGTATTGATGAGAGCAAAGTCAACCCTAAGGGTGGTGCGATTGCTATTGGTCATCCGCTAGGTGCGACTGGTGCCAGGCAGGTAGCTACATTGTTGCCTGAGTTGGCTAGGACGGGACAGGATATTGGTGTTGTTAGTATGTGTATTGGAACGGGTATGGGTATGGCTGGTTTGTTTGTGCGGGAGTAACGCCTTTGAATAGATAGGTGCCTGTTGTACATATAAATGAAGAATAAAATTGAGTTCTAAGATTACTGAGTAAGTCATGTGCTGAGGAGTGATTGATGCCTGAGAGGCAGGCGTCGTGATGACGGCACTTCCTTCCACCTGTGTCGGGATACTTCTAGATGTTTAACGATGTGAGTTAACTGGTAAGAACACGGTATCTCCTTGGAATTGCCCTCGACCTCCAATCAACCTGCCATAGTCTTGTCAGCTTGATTGTCTGCTTATATCGCACAGTCTGAGTATCAGGCGTAACCAAAGCTCGAGGATGGCTCGACGAAAAGCAAAGTACACGATTAACAAACCTTGCCTACCTATGCTACTCAGTCTTCTCGGTCTCTCAGATGACTCCACCGGCACATCCGATGTTGTGTTTGTAGCGATCGACTTTGAGAATGCGGAGAGCATCCGGAAAGAAACATCCTCGGAAGCAGGATGTGAAATCGGCATTGCTGTCTTGGATACTGGACAGCTCGACGACATAATTTCGGCTGCTGTGTCGTCCATGTACTACTGTCCAGGGAACACAGAGGATTTCATCACAACCTACAACTTTGCTACAGGCCCTGTTGAATATCTCAAGAGAAAAAGTAGGAGTTTCCTTTTCGGTGAGACGATGCGTATCAATTCAGAGGATATGCGGGAGAAAATCCAGTCTTGCATACCACAAGATCGCAAGATCATTCTAGTTGGTCATGGCCTTGACTGTGATTTAATAGCACTTGAAACCCTTCATATCAACTTTGAGGCAGACTCGTTGCTGAGTATAATGGACACTTTTTGGATTGCCCGACAAGTGTTTCCATGCGAACAGCCTTACAAACTCAGACGCCTTCTTCAAAGGCTGAGAATAGACTATCCTGCTGGAGCACTGCATTGTGCTGGTAATGATGCCAATTTCAGTTTGAGGGCGCTGCTCCTCTTGGCAGCTCGAGAGTGTCAGTGTACAGATCTCGGACTTTTTAAAGAATCAAAGCGGGCTAGAAGGATATTGAGGGAGAAAGAAATGGACGAAATGAAGCGAGAACGGCGAGAACGTCGAGGAAACCATCAAGCCGCTAGACAAGATCCGCAATATCGTGCTCAACGAGCTGCTCAGGCCGAAATATTGAACAGGGATGGATTTTTGGAGGAAGGGGACCTTCTCCGGCTTGAGGGAATAGTTGCTACTGCTGAAGTACAAAACGAAGACGGTGGTTTACAGGAAGGGGACCTCAGCTGGGTGAAAACTCCGTGGAATTGTCAGGGCAGAGACTATGTTGCTAGGCCATGGGGCCTCCAATGGGTTATGATGTATGATCAAGCATAGTGCCTTACTTAATACGATGAAAAATGAAGTTGCAAACAATTTGTCCTAATTTGTATAGAAAATTATCACGTGATGCTTTCCGTCAAAATAGGGTTAGTGCTGCGGACATGCTTCGTAGTTCCGCAGAAAAAGTCAAGGAAGCAAGACCATCCAAACAACTCATCACCATACGAATACACAACAATGCGACCACCAGTACGGCTACTCAAGCCGCTGGAGGCACCTAGCCTCCGCAATTCCAAAAATGCATTATATGTTTGCTCCAATTGCCGCTACGATGCCTCCCTCCTCCCGTCATCCACACAGCACAACCACCAATCTCGTCGCTATGCCAGCGGAAACACCCCCTTCACCGAAAAGCTTCGACGACGAATCTGGGGAACCGACAATCCTCCCGGCTTGGAAGATCCATACGGCGGCGAAGGTGTGATTGCGTCCGAATGGGCCAAACGCAAAGCTCAATACATGGGGAACCGCGAGCAAAAGGAAGAAGGAGAGGAGCAAATCCCAGCAGAAGAAGAAGATCATGAGTATGAAGATGGGGAGGATTTGATTCCGGAGGATTTTAACCCTGCTACAACGGCGCATAATTTGCCGAGGATGGGTCATTTGAGTCAATGGAGTGACTTTCCGCCTACTGAGGGTGATATATATCAACCGTAAGTTAGGGATTGTTTCTTTTTGGAATTTGGGTCAATTGACTAATGTTGTCTCCGTGTGATAGATTTGTTTCCCTCAAGAAAGCCAGCGACAGCGCTCAATTCCGCTCAGCCGCTAAATCTGTTGCTATCGAATTGAGTATTTTGCAGGAACTCAAGAAACCTTTGTCGCTAGCTTGCGATGTGCCCAGGCACGATGAGAGAATTTGGCAAATGATTAGAAAATGCCAGATCAGCGAAGGTAGTCTAAAGTTCCCGGATAACAAGGAAAAGAAGACGCTACTTTTTGTCTTCAACCAGCTTGGAGAGACCCCGGAGGCTCAAACGGAGGCTGCTGCCGCCGAAGCTACTGAACAACCGGAAGCTGAAGCTGAAGCCACTGTTGACACGACTGAACAACTCGAAGCTGAAGCAGTGGCTGAACCCGAAGAACCCCGCGGAATAGTTGATGCCGTTTACTCCTATGCCTTGAAAGCCACAAGACCCCCTAAACACGAAGGATACTTGGATTTCTCCCTTGCGGACCCTGCAGTCAAATTCGCTGTAAGTTATTCCCATCTTCTCACCCACTTCATTAAATACTAATCATCAACCAGTTCTTCAAACGCTACTCTCAAATAACCGGTCACCACATGCAAGACATCTGCGCCTACAAGGCCAAGACCGTCGGAGACGTAATCGCACACGTCGAAAGGATCTACCTCCGCCCCAAGAAGCTTGCACCAGAACTCCGTAAGATCAACACCCCGAAAAACGTGGCCATCTATTCCAAGCGATACACCAAAGGGCAGCAGGATCGTGAAAATGGTAGAGCGAAGCTTGTGGAGGCGGCTTTGAGGGAGAGGGGATTGTTGAGGAGTGAGCAGGAGGATAAGTCGAGCAGGTTCAGCTTGTAAATGATTACCGCGTTCGCTCGCGCATGGTTGGGGCCACATTGTCATTCATATATGTATTTTCATTACCTTTTTATTGAATCTGTGGTCTTGACCATTAGGGGAGTTTCTTCTCATTTGATGTATCCGAGATGTTGCATATTTGCTAGTGTATATTAGAATATGATTATTGTTTCAAAAAACGTCTATTTAACAAAGAAAGCGTGACGCGTTCTAGGTGCGGAGGTACGATCAATCTGAAAATGTATGATTGAATCAATTCATACTCGAAAAATATTGTGGATGGTTTATACAAGTCCCGCAAAATGCCTCCTTTTTGCATTGCATCCTTCTAGACCGTACGTAGAAGTAGACCTTTGACTTCACAGGATTAGACTTCTATCATGTTATCGACCCTTTCCAGGGGCAGACCCAAAACGCTGGTGATTTGTTCCTTAACCTCACGCGCTCTCCTTGGAAATACATCGATGGTTGCACTTTGGCGAGATGATCCGTGTATGACGCAATTTATTTTGAGCGTTACAATGTCCGGTCGTAGTGTGATTTGAAGAAATTGGTAGCCGTGGTTAATATAGGAAATATCATTTGACGTAAGTCGGACTCTGCGTTTTATACTTTGCCTGGCGCATAGTAAGAGTCAAAAATGAGCCCTATTCGGCAGAACATGTAGTAAGTGTCGTTCCACCATGTTTGCGAAAGATATTGATATTATCGACAAACTCGACTGAGTCATCTCCGCGCATTGGCAGGAATTGAAAACCCTCTCGTCATGAAATCTCCATCCTTCATCTTCCGCTTATCGTTATCGTTATGGAACAGACTCTGCAGATTGTCACTTCGAGCCAATTTTTGCCTCTTCTTCCTTTCTTGCTCTTCTTCTAGAACCTTGGCTGTGAGTATGGCTGTCGAGGCGTTTTTGATGCCTGATGCTGAAGAAATTGGAGGTTTATCTTTATCAATAGACTCCGCTTTCGCTTTTGTTGATGACGCAGCTGGTTCTTCGGCCGTCGCTGCTGTCGGAGATTCGCCGTTTGCGTGCTTCTTGCGCTTTTTAGATCCGGAGAGCTTTTTGAGGGAATGTGTGAGTCCTTGTTCGGCGAGTTTTAGGCCTCGCGACATTAGGCGTTGTTTGTCGGCTTCTCTTGTAGGGAGGATGACGATGACGTTGTCTTCTGTGTATGGTTCGTTGCACTAGTAAAATGTTAGTAAAATGATCCCGCGCATGGATTGGAATGTGCTCACCTGTAGACATGTATCTCCCTTCATCTCCCGAACCGCCTCCTCGGCAAAAACATGGCCACAGGGTACAATATAAACAGACTTGACAGCAGGGCCGAGCTGCTTCGTAGTAACAGGACAAATCCATTTCTCACCACCTCCGTTCTTTGAATCGCCTTCGGTATCAACCTCAAACTTGAGTTCAACCACATCCTTCAAACCCTTAACTCGTCCCTGCAAAATCTCATCGCAATCGGCCTTTGAGCTGATATCATCGTCCTCGGCGCCAATCAGATATTTTAGGATCGAGTCCTTGTTATATAAATTTCCCACCGAGTCGGATACAATCGGTCGAATAAGAGGTTTATGCGACAGAGGATCCGTAGTCCAATAATGCTCCTGTTGCTCGCGCTGGGCTTCTTTTACCTGCGTTGCAGATGGCGCTTTTGCGGCTTCGCGGACGAGTTCTCGCCGGGTAGGGATACTGGGCTCGTTAGTCTTGATTTTCGAGGAGTCAAAACGGGAGGAAATCTTACCTTCCACCGTCGTTACCCATCTTGCTGTTAGTGACCACGATAGTTTACAGAATGTAAAAGTCTCGCCACTTGCAGAGGTATAAATGTTGTCGGCAATCTAAGGCAGAAAGGGAGTCGATACATGACTAAGCAGCCTGCCCCACCGATAAGCCAAGCTTAAATATCAGCCAATCACATGTTCCGCCTCATGTTGTTAGCTCCGCAAGGACTCCGTACAAGCTGTCCAGTTTCATCGAAGCATTGAGAGAACAACAACCATTCATTTGGAACAGTTCATCTGCTATAAGAACTCAATGCCGCTATCATGAGGAGTACGGCGAATGTGTTTGTCCTTTTGGGCATTTCGACATGTACCACTGTATTTGCTGCCTCGAGTGAGGCCTCATCCCGCCCTCGAGGCGTGGGACCTGAATGTCAGTATACTTACTTCCCTTGATACGTGCTCAACACCACGGAATTGCGTACTTGACCTACAAGTATGGCAACAAATGGCTAATTTGCATATTGTACAGTCGCAAAATTCTACAAAGATACAACCACATTCACTTGCATCTCGCACCCTGCCATAAAGATACCCTTCTCGGCGGTAAACGACGATTACTGTGATTGCCCCGACGGCAGTGACGAACCCGGGACATCAGCATGCTCACACTTATCTCGACTATCACCATCGACATCCGCTGATCACCCCGGCACCGGTGATATTGATCTCACACCTGCATTGCCTGGTTTCTATTGCAAGAACAAGGGCCACAACCCCGCCTACATACCTTTCCAGAGAGTGAACGACGGAGTCTGCGACTACGAGATTTGCTGCGATGGAAGTGATGAGTGGGCTCATCCGGGAGGTACTAAATGTGAGGACCGGTGCAAGGAGATTGGCAAGGCATGGCGCAAGTCGGAAGAGGCAAGGCAAAAGTCTCTCAATACAGCTTTGAGGAAGAAGAAAGAGCTTATCGCTGAGTCGGGACGCTTGGCCAAGGAGATTGAAGACCGTATTGTCGATCTAGAAGTCGAGGTCAAAGCTAAAGAGACTAAAATCCAGTCCATGGAGGCCGAGCTCGAAAAATTAGAGAGAGAAGAACGTGGAAAAGTGGTTAAGGGCGCAAAGAAAGGCAAACTTGGTCTGTTGGTGGGCTTGGCGCGAACCCGTGTTAATGAGCTTCGGGAAGCTCTAGGCGAAGTTCGTCAGCAAAGAGATGAGAGCCGTGCGCGAGTCAAGGAGCTCGAGGAGATTCTGTCAAAGTTCAAGGAAGAATATAATCCCAACTTTAACGACGAGGGTGTCAAGCGCGCTGTGCGCAGCTGGGAAGACTATGCCGCTAGGGGAACTGCGGGCGATGCCTCGGCGGATAGTGCTAGGGATCGCGATTTGGATGAGATTGCCAAGGCTGATAGCGACGCGTCTGGTATTGACTGGGCCCATTGGGAGAATCAAGACGAGAGCGAGATTGATCTCGGTAAGTTTTCTACTTAAAGAGTGGTATCGTGATTCTAATTGGATGAAGTATACAAACTACTGGCCTATTTCCCGCCAGTTGTCGTCGAGTTCCTCGAAGACAAATATAACAGCATCAAGAAATTCCTCGTCGAAAACAACATCATCCCCGGAGCCGAAAGCGGAACTGAAACCGAATCAAAAGTCGTCACAGAAGCCAAAGATGCCTTGAAGTCGGAAAAGTCTGCTCTCGAAACGACATTGAGATCCATCAAAGACCACCAGTCCGATCTCGAGAAAGACTATGGTCCTGATGGTATCTTCCGACCCTTGAAAGACGTCTGTATCCAAAAGGATTCCGGAGAGTATACCTACGAGCACTGCTTCCTCGCACAAACCAAACAGATTCCCAAAAAGGGTGGCGGTACAGTGACCATGGGCAACTTCCACGCCATCTCATCCATCACCGTCGACGACGCCAATACAGCCGGCGAAATCCGACAGGTCGAGAAGCTGGCTTTGGAGTATACATCTGGACAAAAGTGCTGGAATGGGCCGGCTCGTTCGACGACTGTGATTCTGGAGTGTGCCGAGGAGAATGAGATTTTGAAGGTTATGGAGGATGAGAAGTGTGTTTATTCGATGCTCGTTACTTCGCCTGTTGCTTGTGGGGAGACTACTAAAGAGACGACAAAGAAGGCTGGGAAGGATGAGCTTTGAGAGTTTTCTATTTACTCTGGTCTGTCATAGAGAATAGATTTCTTTACTCATGTACTTTATGGATACGCTGATTGGTCTTCGCATATTCTGGTCTGCGCCTAAAACAATAAGGGAGAATATCATGACTATTTCTACACCTCAATTGACCGAATTCTTCAGTCCCGTCTCAAGTAAATCAATTAACCCCTTATCCAACGCATCCTCAGCAAAACTCACTCTCCCAGTCGCCCATTCCAGCCAGTCGTCCGCCCTCGCACCAGAAACAGACCGCAACAACCCAACACTTACATCAACCACACCGGGTCTCTCATCACAATGCCAAAACGCCGTTGCGCCACACGTACCACAAAACTCTCTATAAACGCCGGGGCTACTTTCAAATCGTTTCATCGTTCCTGTCTCATAACTCAATGCGTCGTTACCCTGGTTGATGAGTAGATTGGCTTTGGGTATGAATGCCCAACACTGTATCGGGAATCCACTGGCTAGTCGACATGAGTTGCACGCGCATGTACCCGCGAAGTACTTTGTATCGTTGGCACGAAGCCACCATTTGACGTCTTCGGAGTTCTTTGGAGAGCCAGAATGATAGGGGATGATCATGTCGGGCCATGGGGACCAGGGTTTCTTGGACTGATCATTGGGACGGGTGACTGTGAAGCTTGTGCCTCCGCAGTGGCATTGGGCTTGTAGGGAATCCTCGTCAGCATTTTCGTGTTGGTGTTGTCCTACATCATGTTCAAGCGGTGCTGATGGCGGTGGAGGGCTGGTCACAGTATCTGCAGACTCGATAAGACATGCCGTGCTGCTGCCGACATTCGCCGAGCCTGGCATAAAGATACTAAGACCTCCATCACGAGTCTCTCCGACACCATAATGGACTGCAACACATCCCGATTCAGAAATAGATGATTCGGCGGGAACAACAAGCCCCGCAGCAATCAAATACCTGTTTTCAGACTTCAGTTGTGCAAGCACATGGGCACCACAGATACCGCAGAACCACCGACTCAGTCGAGTGGATTGGATATATTCCCGCAAATACGGATTGGAAACTATTAGCTGATTGTCTCCGTAGTGGGATTTTGAATGGGGCGGTAGTGTTGGGTCTGGTGTCAGCAGAGAGTAGTAGGAGGTGCAAAGGACTCCGCTTGTTGCGCGGCAAGCGCTGCAGTGACAAAGAGGGACCTCGTTGGGGGGGTTGACTAAGGATACTAGGATTATCTGCCGAGCAGATACTTTCCCGCATAGGCAAGAGATGGATGCCGTGGTGGTGGATTGTTCAGACATCTCTTCATGGTATATCCATCAGTTCCAGGATTGTGTGGCTCACTAGGGTCAGTCAGGTAGACAGAATTGTGGGCGAGACGGCCGAGCAAGGCATAGATCGGCTAGCCCGAGAACAAACATTGAGACTACGTAAGAGACGAAGCACTAGATGGAATTAGCCGGACTGTGGCAGGGCGGCAGACATAGTCTTGGTATCTTCGTAGTTCCCCGCTCCATTGGTGTGTTGGAGGGAACATGAAAGAGGTGGCTGATGGTGTCCCGCTCAGCCGGCGTTCTTACCTTCGGATTTGTTTCGTCTGTGTGAATTGTCGGTTGTTTCGTGGTTGCCTCTATAATACAGCCGTCATAAGCTGCGTATAAGCTCGCCTTGATAATCCATGCTGAAACTCAATCTTGTCGTCAAAGATCAATCAAAAGCCTCGTATGTAAATTCCTTTTTGAGAATCCCATCCTTGCCCGGTGTCCCATCATTGATGCTGATAGTGTTGGACTACAAATCAATTGACTCATTTGGGCTCTTAGGCCCCTGTAACTGCAGCCATGGTGTTTCCTGCCAATAAGACGCCCTCTGGCCAACACACCACTTATTATCTACATGGTTACCTTGAGCAGATTAGGAGTGGCGATATTGATAGGCTCTCCGATCCAGGCCTAAAAACGAGGTGAAGACGAAGTTGCTTCCAAGGTGCTCATTTGGTGAGTGCTGAGGACCTTGGTGTCCACGCGATCGGACCGCACTGCAAATCATGGCAAGCCTTCTCAAGTATAAAAGAGAAGGAAATTCCACTCAGAAGATGGTGACCGATATTTCTGTTGACTGCTTTGTCTGCTCAAATTCTCGTCGATAGTGTCTGGGTTGGATACTGATATGGGCCATGGGTCATACGGCATAGCTGCAACACCATAATGCAAACTTCTTTGTTCGGGTCTGAGGAGTCTTCAGCCCACTTGGTCACTTTCCTTTATGGATTAGCTTGATTCAAAAACTAAACACCGAGTGTCTGCATTACCTGGAACAGATGAACGAATGACCACATTCAGCTTAGGGCTTCGAGTTCCGTGTGCTATATGGACCACGTACAGTTATGGATGCAACGTGCGGGGGTCTCTGTCACTTGATCGAATAATATCCGGCATGCCAGTTTGCTTGCATAAATTCAAAGGTCCATGCGGCATTTTGGACCTACTGTAGTTAGCCTTGTTGTCTGATCTGAAAACTCGTACTGTTGCTGAACGGAAAGTTTGGCGGCATGGTCCCGCCTTGACTTTATCTTCAACGTCGATTTGGCACGTCTCATTTGCGCATCGGACTGACTCGGAAGAACCTGTAAATGCAAGGTTTTCAATCAGAAGTTGTTTCAATGCTGACCATGATAACATGACTGCATCACTGGTGTGAACGAGCGGATCTAGCCGAGTCCTTTGGTATGAGACGCCAGGCTTGCCATAGTTTAGGTAAGGTCGTATAGTAATAATTCCTCAGATGCTCTCTAGATCCACAAATGGTGGATCGAGGTAACCAACTCCGCTGTTTTTGCGCTTCTGGCGGCAGCAGCGTCGTGGTCTTAAAGAATGTCAAAGAAGCGACGGCAAATCGATCATCCAGTCTTGACCTGGCAGCATTTTTCAGCCGATCCACCAATACTGTTGCATCGTGATGAGGCGGTCATCGTGCCATCCCACGTCGTAGACCTGTAGGCAACTGTGCTTGAGTGGATCGTTACCTGTTGGCCAAGGGAGTGTCCATGCACAGCAGCTCCCTTATAGGCCCATAGCAGGCGGAACCACATGGCTACTTCATACATGCAGGTAGCTCAGGGATCGATTGATCGTTTTCTTTTTGTTATGCAAAAAAAGGCATCCGGCGCATGATCAATATCTCTTAGGAGAGAGTATTGTCGGTCTTTGTCCGGCACCGGCTGAAGAAACGGGTATATAAACCCCCTTCCTGCACTTCAAGAGTTCAGTCTTGCTCTCTATCCATCAACCAAGCATCAAGATCAGTCTTATCAACAAGTTAGCCACAAGCTTCTCTACAAGAAATTTCATTTCAAAACCCACCTACAAACCTATCAAGATGTCTCCCTGCTCTTGCAACAGCTGCTCTGGCTCGTGCAAAGGCTCCTGCGACTCTTGCTCCTGCAGCAGCTGCAGCGTAAGCCCTTATTCCATTCTGAGTTCCAAAGACGAATCAATTACTGACTTGTGTTCCAGCACTAAATGCCAACGTGTGCATGGTCTCTACAATGACCTGAATTCCGAACACTTCTCTTTTGTCAAGTGAGAATCTCGGCGGTATTTGGACAGAAAGGACGGAAGGAAATGGATGCGATGGATTCGAAGGAGTAGTCATTATGTTTGTTCATTTTTGACTGAATTGAGGGCTACGCTGGGGTTTCTTGCTCTATTATCATTGTTGTTCACGAACAGATCTAGTCAAAAATGAGCCGAGTTCTTCGCGAAATGTCTTCTGATTAATGGTAGAGAGCGTAGAAAGATTTCTGGAGTAGATACCTGTCTTAGTGAGTCGTTCCTGCCTTGAGACGTGCCTCCATCGTAGTTGCCCAAAACAGGTACAGATACCAGATCGGGAAGGTGGCACCCTGTGTCGCATCAGCCAATCAAAGGAAGGCCGCAAACACCGTCACCGCCTTCCTAACCTGCACATTTTTTAGTGCTGCAAACAAAAAATTTTGCCCAGGAAAATAAACGGTCCTCGACGCATCCTCGATTGTCTGCATATCTTTATCGTCCGATTCAATATTTTGGTGGTTGTCAACGAATTGATGATCGGATTGAAAGTATAAGAGCACACAATAGCCAAAATGGCACCCTTCGCGTACGAGTTCCGAGGGGAGGCAGACCAATATCGACCCCGAGATCGAAACAACGACGGAGACAGAGACAGACGCAGGAATGGAGATAGAGACCGCGCGCCGCGTAATCAATTCACGTTCCGATTTCCCAAACCTACTGCTGACCGCCCATTACTGTCGCGACAACGTGAAACTACCCCGGAGCTGCTTGTCGGTCAACCAGAAGGCCAAGACCAACCGCGATTCAAATTCGCTCAACTGGACGAGCTGACCGATAGCGATGAAGCGGAAATGGAGGAGTCTGCTTCTGAAAATGAGGATAGCGACTTGGATCGTCCTCGTAAAAAACGAGCCATTGAGCCTGTGGTCACCCCTGCTGTTGAGAAACCTAAGTGGTCGAATCCGGATCCGTATACAGCGTTGCCGCCTCCGGATGAGACGCAAGTCAAACGGCCCGACTTTGTAAAACTCATTCGAAAAGCACGTGTCTCTGCGACTGCTGCAGAACCCCTTGTTGGGGGTGATGCTGTCACAACTAATGACGATTTCATTTCTTTCGGGGCGGACGACGACGATTTTGAAGACGACAGTGCGCCTCCAGAGAACGCTCCGACTGGTCCAAAATTACGTCAACAACCGGCCGAAGATGTTAGTGCTGGAAAGAAGCGTACACGAGACGACCAGATCAAAGTGTTCACCGGGAAGTCTGGCAAGATCAGTTTCAACTCAGAAGGAGACATCGTCAGTGTATGGAAGGCCCGATCATCTGACAATGGAAGCCCGTGGCTTGAACTGATGGAGCCCACAATGCATATTGGCACGAGGTGAGCATTTATCCTTGCCATGCGAAGACGTGTGTTTGGAAATACTGACGATTCTAAGATTACATAACGAAATACTGGCTTTCTATGACTGGGTCAAACCTCGGCCATACGAAGATATGATTCGCAGAGATCTTATTGACAGAATACAAAACGTGTTTGACTCTCAGCCAAAATTTCGCGATATGGAAGTCCGGTCGTTTGGATCGTTTGCGTCCGGGCTCTACCTTCCTGTGGCCGACATGGATCTAGTTCTACTCTCTCCTAGTTTCAGACGCTATGGAAGGGAGACTTTCGTTCCATACAGAAGAACTTCAGGCGGCAGGATTTCCATATACGAAGTAGCCAGAGTGATTGAGAGAGCGAATGTCGTGGCTTCTGGTTCAATGGAGATCATATCCGGTGCCAGAGTTCCCATTCTTAAATGGGTTGATCGCTTGACTGGTCTGAAGGTTGATATGGCATTCGATAATGACAGCGGTATTCGTGCTATTCAGACTTTTGAAAAGTGGAAAGAAGCTTACCCGGCAATGCCCGCTATTGTCGCCGTCGTCAAGCAATTCTTACTTTTGCGAAGTTTGAACGAGGTTCCCACAGGTGGATTGGGAGGCTTCGCTATCATCTGTCTCGTTGTTAGCTTGTTACAACATATGCCTCATCATTTGAACGGCCATGGCCCGTCTCTTGGCAGTATTCTTATGGACTTTTTTGACTTTTACGGAAACAAGTTCGATTTCTCATCGGTTGGTATACGGATGGAGCCACCCGGCTACTTTAGCAAAGTGAGTTTACTATGTATGTTTCTGTGTTCACTCCTCTTACATTGTTCAGGTTGTCTACAGCCACGAGAAAAAAGTCCGCTTGTCTATTGAAGACCCAAATCGACCAGAAAATGATATTTCGGTGGGAACCAAAGAGATTGGTTTGATCTTTCGCTGCTTTTCCAGGGCTTACGATGCATTGAAATCTCGAATGACGTCGCTTGCCGTTTCGCAGAATCAGACGAACGTTTGTTTTCTCGACAGTATCATCTCAGCTTGTTATGATGAATACGCAGATCAGCGCGCTCATTTGCGTAAAATCTTCGAGATTGAGTCTAGATTCATTCCGTACCATCGGATGCTCACTCCACCGCCTCCGCCGTCAGATAACGCGTCAGAATCAGAGTATGACCCGGAGCATGCGCCTTTTTCTCCACCTCCACTTCCACCTTCTGCCCCTGCTCACTCTGAGCTGAAGATTAAGGGTTTGGGAGCATCTAACGGCAATGAAGACAAGGCGGCCAAAAAACCGAACAAGGAAAAGAAGAAGAAGAAGAAAGCAGCAAAGCAGAACGGAAAGCCGAAGAAGGCCTGATCCTCGTGTTTGTCTGTCGATTCCACGTTAGCTCCGAACAACGAATCTGCTCATGATACGAGGCCAGTTTTTCGGAAGTGAGGATTGTGGGAATGGTTGCGCGACAGAAGCTTTGGATATGGGTAATGATCCATTAGCTGACGTTGATTAGGAAGTGCCTTGTTCTAGCAATTGTATATTTGCATGGGTGTTGATTTTTTTTTTTTCTTTACTGCATTACGAGATACCCACAGGCGTGACTGGGAATGGGGTGTTTGTTGTGATCATGATCGGTTTATATGTTATATGTCTATTCCTTCAAGAACTTATGCGGTCGTACATAGGAGCGACAATCCCTACAGGATGCCCCTCGACGCCAACGAATTCGAAACAAGCTTATTTAACCTGCAGACTTTCTTTCTTTCTTCCGCGCTTGACCCATGAGGACTGCTGACACTCAAATTTTGGACAGATAATTCGCGGTTCCTGATCCGATTCGATGGTCACTCATGCTGAAATGATATCAATCGTGGAATGTATCCGCACAAAGTCTCTGCTATGAAAAATCTTATTTGATGAGAGACACTGCAAAGAGCCATCTTGACTCTGTCGTGGTATTTCCTTCTTTTTCCCTTCTCATCAAGTGAACGCTTTATGCGCTTCCTTGGAGAGGATGGAGTTGAGATGAGAGCAGAATCCACGAGGACAACGACCTACATCTCTGAAAAAGTCACCTCGGGAATGGGCGATACACAATAGAATTGATGGAAAATATATTTTCTTTTTCTGTGTTACTATTTCTGCAGTCAAAATTAAGTATCATTAGAGAAGCTTACCCCGCAACAGCGACTCCTCCGTATACCCTATTTACCTGGATATTAGCCTATTATGAGCTGACAACATCCTAACGAGGCCACCCTGGTCAATTGCAGTCTAGCTTTTTATTTTCTTCAACTTTGTTTGAATCGTTTCAAATTTGTACAACTAGCTATCCCGTCAGACAGATATACACTGACTGCAAGATGAAGTTCACCGACGGAATGTGGTGTCTCCGCGTAAGTTTCGCTGTTATATGATTTGAAGAATTGAGGTGAGAAGCTCATTGAGCCGTGCGTGTAGGAGGGGATCACGATAGATTGGATGAGCAATGTGGAACGGTTGTCGGTAGAGCAAGATGTTGTTCGTCTCCTGTTGAATAAGTATCAGCGACATAGAGGAGATACATTGAATTCTCGTATGGGTTCTTCAATTCTATCCTTCTCTCTGCGATTTATTGAAATAGCTCATGTGTTGCAGCGACGATATCCGCCGAAGTCACTTCTCCGCTTGAAGGGATCATTGGGGTTAAATTGGTTCACTGGTACGTAACATATAGAACAGATCATGTCGATGAAGTATGATCAATGGACATGAAGTAACATTGTCCTTCAGGGCTGGTGAAGTCGATAACGGACCACACTACCAAATCGCATCCACAACTGGCCACTCCAAGATCAATCAAACGAACGATTCAGTCCATATTCAGAGCGGAACTGCAAGTCTCAAGATCAACACAGCGCCGAACGAACTCGATTTTGCATGGTACGGTGACGCGGGTCAAACATTGACGGGTCACTCGTTCCGCTCAATTGGTTATGTCAGAGATCGCACAACGGACAAGACTCGCTGGTCGGATGGATTATATGTCGAGCATGAAGGTTATATGCTCGCTGAACTCAACCTAGGCGTAGGCGAGAAGTTATATGGCCTGGGTGAAAGATTCGGCCCGTTTGTGAAAAATGGTCAGAGAGTCGATATATGGAACGAAGATGGAGGTACCTCTTCCGAATTGGCGTATAAAAACATTCCTTTCTACCTAAGCTCCAAAGGATATGGAGTCTTTGTGCGTCATGCGGGTAAAGTGAGCCTTGAGCTTCAATCTGAAAGAACGACGAGAGTCAATATCTCGGTTCCGGGGCAGGAGTTGGAATATTTCATCATCTTTGGAGGAACGCCCAAGGAGGTGTTGAGACGGTATACTGCGTTGACGGGACAGCCGAGTTTGGTCCCTGCTTGGAGTTATAATTTATGGTTGACTACTAGTATGTTAGCATTTACCGGAAGAAGTCGATCAATAAGCTAATTTGTTTCATCAGGCTTTACTACGAGTTACGATGAAAAGACAGTCACCGGGTTTCTGGACGGATTCCGAGACCGCGATATTCCCTTGGGTGTCTTTCATTTCGATGCTTTCTGGATGAAATCTTACCAATGGTGTGACTTGCAGTTTGATGAGGACTACTTCCCCAATGCTACAGCATACTTGAAGCGTTTGAAAGAACGTGGCTTGAAAATCAGCGTCTGGCTCAATTCGTATGTTGGACAGGCTTCGCCGCTGTTCAAGGAGGGTAAGGAGAAGGGATACTTCATCAAGGTATGCGAAATATGCAATTTACAAATGACGGAATAAATAACTGACGACACTTCCAGCGACTCGACGGCTCCGTCTGGCAATGGGACATGTGGCAAGCCGGTATGGCTATAGTCGATTTCACCAACCCCGAAGCCTCAAGATGGTATACAAGCCATCTGATGCGTCTAATGGATATGGGTGTCGATTCATTCAAAACCGACTTTGCAGAACGTATCCCATTCCAAAACGTCAAGTTCCATGATGGTTCCGACCCCGTGCGAATGCACAACTATTACTCGATACTATACAACAAAGCCGTCTACGAAGCCATGATTAGTCGAGTGGGCAAGGCGAAGAGTCTCTTGTTCGCTCGCAGCACAGCTCCCGGTGGACAAGCATACCCCGTCCACTGGGGCGGAGATTGTGAAAGCACATTTGAAGCAATGGCGGAATCCTTACGTGGTGGACTTAGCTTGATGTTATCAGGCTATATTTTCTGGGCATCAGATATCGGTGGATTTGAGGGCACGCCACCACCCGCACTGTACAAACGCTGGGTACAGTTTGGGCTCTTGTCATCTCATTCCCGTCTACATGGTTCCAGCTCGTACCGTGTCCCCTGGATCTATGGCGAAGACTGCAGCGACGTGCTCCGGGAATGCGTAAAGCGCAAGATTTCTCTCACGCCGTACCTTTTGCAAGAGGCCCTGCACGGCCATCGGACTGGCGTCCCACTCATGAGAGCCATGTTCCTCGAATTCCCGGATGATCTAACCACCTATGCCATTGATACGCAGTACATGTTCGGCAGCAACTTACTCGTGGCACCCGTCTTCACCGAAGATGGAACCGTCACATTCTACGTTCCGCGTAACGACAAAGATGATAGCAAGGGCAAATGGGCCTCCTGGTTCGATCACGACAAGACGTATGAGCCGGGTCAATGGTACACCGAGAAACACGACTTTTCCTCGTTGCCGATTCTCATTCGTCCTGGCTCCGTGACTGCGATTAATCCTAAACTCAAGACTCCGGAAGACGATGCTTTTGATGGGTTACAATTTATAGTGAACGGTCTTTTGGAGTCGGGCGATGGAAAGATTGATATCGTGAATCCGAAGGATGCGCATGAAGTTTTGGAGGGTATTGATGTGAATGAAATCGTTGGTTCTGGGGAGAAGAGAACGAGGATTCATCATTGGGACAATGCCTGAAGATTGATAGCTGTAGCCACGATGATGCATTAGATAGAGAGATAGCTTTGGGCTTTCGGTGGATGCTAGACTGTTACGAGATAATGACTTTCATGAATCATTTCGGACTCTCCCCCAATGCAATCTTCTTCTATGAAGCCTTGAATCTCAAGCTAACTATCTATTCCGTGCTGGACTACTTCAACGCGTTAGGGTTAGATACTATCGCCTGCATGAAATTAGCCACATCTCGGTTAAAAGCAGAGCTTCATTTTTCCACCAATCGTAACGGCACTAGCTACATGTATGAATTACTATGTATGTCGAAACATCAAAAGTTTTACTACGCAGATACTGATTTCCATCGATGCTATGAGACTCTTTAATCGTATTCCATTTCCATACTGAGAAGAGCTAAATCCGAGACTCTAGGTGATGGATCATTCGAATGCGGTAAATCTTGCCTATGTTGGTAATTTTTGGGACTGAAGCCTTCGCGAAGTACGAGTCACAGCCACCCCTAGAAAATAAGCTCTAATTGACTTACATATGTAAAAGAAGTATAAATACGGAGTGAAAAAAAGTCGCCAATTACAGGGCATGAATTTAATTGATGCCAATCAATCCTCGTCATTCCATTCAGAGACCTAGGAAAGCCTATTAAACGACAAAAGAAAGAAAACAATTCCATTTTATCTAGGTACGAAATCACGCATCAGATTCTACCTTGACAAAGATGTCATCACCATTTCCCTCCTCGCCAGGCTCTTGCTTGATCGGAACCCACTGGTTCTGCGGTGGTGGAGGTACCCAAGGCTCTGCAGGTGGTGCAGACATCAACGAATCCCCGGATTGGTCTGTAGAAGGCACATGCAGATAAAGCGAGGGCGTAGTAGGATAGGGAGGAGGTTGTTGGCAGCAGCCTGAAAAGCAGAAATCCGTGTGGTTGTTCCATTCTGGGGGATTTGCAGCAGTGGTGGTAGATGTAGGCGCCGCGGTTGTAGTTGCTGTAAGAGAGGCGGCGGCATTGGTCTGATTCTGGCCGAATTGGTCATTGGAGAATATCTGATCGTAGCTCTGCGGAGCCCAGCCCCGATTGAGCGTCATGCTCAGGTCCTCTCCAGTCTGAATTTGTGGCATCGGACCAAGATACATATTCGCGAACGGATCAACAGGAAACTGCTGTTGCTGCTGTTGTTGTTTGTGCTGCTGCAAATCCGGCATCGACATCATGTAAGGAAACGTCGAAGTATCAGTTGACAAAATCGTTCCAGGGGACGGAGTCCAGTATGACGCCGCATTCGCGAAAGGATCAAACATCACCGGCGCAAAGCCGTTCATCTGCTCCGTGCCCATGACTCGATAACCACCACCATTCATCTTGTTATCCTGCTTCATAAAATCGTCCGGAGCAGGACGCTTTTTCAGGCTGCCTTCCAAACCGTAGCCATCACTACCGCATTTACCGTCGTCGAAATTCTTGCTCTTGTCGTAGGGATTCTTCCCCTTTGCGGATTGTTTAGTTGATTTGCCTAGGTCGGTCTTGCCGTTCGCTCTTTTCGGTTTTGCGGGTTTGCAGACAGTGGTTGTTGTTGAGCCTTCCATTTGCTGTTTGAAGCGCGAATAGCGCATGCGTGCTGCGTGGCCGTTGGAGATGTCTAGCTCTGTTGCGACGAGGCTCCAATCGATCTGTAGATTGTCAGTAGTTGATAAACCAGATCTCCACAGAGTGGGTGGTTGGAAGACTCACAGATTTGAGGTCCAGTTGCTTGAGAATCGTGTAGAGGAATCTGGTTGCATGGCCTTCGGTTGGCATGGTTTTGCTGCGTCTGATGGTCGTCATGGTGTTAGTGGATTGAGAGCAGTGCTCTGTTTCTCGGCACAGAAGAAGAAAATTGGTTGCAGCTCTAGTTCAGTGTTAACTATTCAGAGATGAGATTTTAGGGAGTGATTCTCTCATATCTAGGATAGATATATCACTCTTAACTGAAATAGATGCTAAAAAGCTAAAGAAGAGATGTCATTCAGCTTCATACAGTCACTACCATACAATGATAAATATCCGATTACTTAGACATAGAGAGAATCTATTGTATGATATTTGTACATAGTATGCATTTAGCCAAGAGTCATTGATAAAGTTCTAAAGAGTAGATAGTATGTAACTTTGTACATGAATAAGGGTTAGTAATCAAGTTGCATCTTCAAATGATCTTTCTCCTTTTGGTTGTTCAAAATTATACCAAGCTTTATATTCAAACTCTGCTTTATCCGTTTTCAGAGTCTGGATTGATCTATGAATGGGATTGTTCATTGCATCTACCTCTATTGATCAATGAGGAAACAAAGATGGCTACTATTACCTAATGATAATTCCAAGATTATAGCACAAAGAAAAAGACAATTAGACGGGCATGCAGAATCCTGATTGCTGGTTTTTTGACTGAAAGAACATTGTAATGGGCTTTCCCGGAATATTTTCTCTTCTCCGCGGTGGATGAAAGAAGACTCGGTGAGAAAGTCGGTATCCGAGTATCAAAAGCTGGTAATACAGAGGTAAGTATTGCCTCATCGGCTTGCAAATTCATAGATTGTGGCACTGAAGAACCAGCGGTCCTTGCCATCTTCGGAAGAAAGAGCGGAGGTATGCCTCTTGGCGATATAACTCTATCAGAACACCGAGAAACCGATTCTTCCAAGGCGATCTTGTACTAGGAGAATTAATTACTCATTCGTCCTGCTGGATTTTAAGAAGTAATGTGGTAGCAATTACGACTCTTTGTCAAAAGCGCCGAGGCTGATGTAGTATGGTGGTCACATGGTGATTGTAGCCCTAACATGATCGTCCTGTGCAAGCCAGCAGATATCGGACGTCAGCTAATACTAATCACCATTTATCTACACTACAAAGAAGAAACAAGAGATGATGATGCAGGATGAACATGAACATCTGCGAAATAAAGGTTCAAAGGAACCTGGTCTTGGCTGGCAGCTTGCCATTCTTACAGAATTCGCCTCCAGGTTCCTGAATCGGAGAGACCGGGGAGACATCGCTACGGAGAAGACTTGAAATACTTGAGAAGAACAGCTCAGTAACCTGAGTAGAGACTTTTGATTTGATAATTACTAAGCTTAGCTAAAGCCTTCTTCCGACGCGAATCACCAAAACCCCAATGGCATAGCACCACATAGAACCGAGACCTCCCAAAAACCCATTATTCCTCCATTGTTGCGCAATATTGGTGACGAGAAGTATCACAAGCGAAGGGCTGTAGCATAATCAGTAACGTAGTCTTAGAACGAGGATCTGGGAAGTAATAAACTTACTGCTCGCGTGGTTCAGTCAGAGTCATAAGCAGAAGCAAACTTCTTGACGAAAGGAGTAGAGGGAACAGTCAACTCGCCCTGGCCCTCATCTGGTTCGATCTTGAGACCCTTTTCTTCTTCGGTCTTGAGTGCATCAGCGGGATGAGCCTTCTTGTGCTTCTTTGTAGAAGCAGTCTTGGAAGGAGTTGCATCGTTGGCAGCGATGTCCTTGCGCTTACGGCTGGACTTGGGGGTGGCTGGAGTCGCTGCGCTGGAAGTCGCTGCAGAAGGCTCGATACCCGCTGCACCAAGAAGTTTTGCGTACTTCTGGCTGTGTAAAATAAGAGAAAAATCGCGTCAGTAAATGCTTAGCTAATAGAGAAAGATTGCCAGGCTCATGATGAAAGCCATTCATGATTTGGGACGCGTCAGGGGAGTTTTGAACCATCGAGGTAACAGCTTGGATGGAAGGGTAGTAGTGAAAGGAGGTAGAGAAGGAGAAATGAAGCTGTTTGAAAGACTTACCGACAGGCTTCGACAGAGATATCGTCTCCCATCACATCTGCAACCTTCTTCCAGGTTTCACGAGAAATTTGGGGAGAAATTTGCTGCAAGGTCGTGAGGAGGAACTTTGAAATAAGTTCCGGAGTCCAGTTCACCATTTTTGCGGTGGGTTGAGCTTCAAGTTTTGAAAGAGATGTAGATGGTTCAAGATGAGTGAAGGAGTTGAGGATAGCTTGGTCAGAAGGACTTGATAGCCAGAGAGTGAGTTGATAAAGGATGGTTGGAGAGGTAAGAGGAGGAGGAAGATGGGCAGAGGAAGAAGAAATTATAGACAGGGGGAGAGTGGCTAGTGAGATTTGATCGCAGCAAAAGTGGAGCGAACTTGAGCTTGTTGAGAAAGCAGATTCACATGGAGAGACAAACGAAATCAAGATCACCTACAAAAGCGTTTCTTCTAAAAATCAAGCGCTAGTCACTTTTGGGACAGGCTTATACAAAGAAATCTGCGCCCTAGAGTCTAGAATCAAGATTATGGAGACTTGTTTGAGATAAGAGGACACCCTGAAGAAGATGGCCATGTGAGCTCTTGGTTTTTTCCTTCCTTAAAGTACATCTGAGAGAGCTGCTGAATTCTTTCTTGCTCCCAATTCCTTCTTCTCCAACTTGCTCTCCATCTTGCACGTCGACACCGGAATCAATCTACTCTCCACCAACACCGAGTCCATATTCCAAGACTTCTTTTTCATCTCTCATTCCAAGATCAAATCCAACTCGACAAACTACACAATCATGGCTTCTGCTCAGGATTCTTCTTCCAAGAAGCGTGTCGCTTGGACACCAGAGTTGAACGGGCAGGTGAGTAATCTCGAGAAATGACTCCAGAATTGTCTGTTTAAGATCGCCACTAACGATTAAACCATCCAGCTGTTCATGGCCCTGATCAACACTCTTGATTCAAACGCCATCAACTATGCCAAAATCGCCGAAGAGCTTGGTGAAGGTAACCAGTCCCCCTGACATGACGTGCATTCAGCTCGTCCGAGCGTGTTCTACCCAAATTCAACGCAAATGGCTAACAATTTCTACAAAACAGGTTTCACAGAAAAAACTGTCTACAAGCGCTTCTACGATATCAAAAAGAGGGGCGCCAGCTTCGAAATCTCGACCCCCAAGAAGGCTACCAGCGCGACTACCACCACCCCCAAAAAGCGTAAGGTCGCCACCGATGCCGAGGGAGATCTTTAGATTCTGCCTTACAAAGCAAGCAAACTATGCAGCGGTGGAATGGAGTGGGGAGTTTCGGTTTTTCTTTAACAGGTTTTGTGCGGCTCTCGATGAGTTTGGGGAGATGATCACAATGGTTTCTCATGTATCGTAGTCACGTCAACAAATCTTCACATCAATCAAGCAAATTTTTGATTCATCTATTTCAAAAAATATAAAAGCCGGATAGACCTGTAAACGTCGAAGGGGAGCCCGAATACCGAGATCGGGCGATCAACCTGTTACTACGAATGGCACAAGGTAGTGATGGTGATTTCGACAAGTATACAAGGCTACTGCACAAACAGATTTGTCGTCCGTAAAAATAGTTTGCATTCTGATCATTACTATCCGGAGACTTGCCCAACACTTGGAAAAAGCCCGAAAGCAAAATCACCCCCTGATTCATACAAATACAAAGATATCATTCTGGTTGGACCGCAAAACCGTAATTTCCATCCGAAAGACAAAATTAGCAGGCATAACACCTCTAGGCAGTCTCTCCCACGCATTTGGAACCTAGACGCATTCTTGTCATCTTGATTGAAAAAGAGTTGTTGCTTTCGTAGTCGTTCTCCGTTCTCTCTCTGACGTCTGGCTTTGCCCCCTATATCGACATTTCCCCATGTTATCAAGCGGATCAGACGGTAACGGCCGTGGCTGTTTGGATAAGGAAAAAAACATACCTTACTCATAAACTTCAGGCATCTCAAAGATATCCTCCTCCTCTTCCGCCGCAGGAGCGTACTCAGGATCAACAGAACTGAACCGATTGGATCCCTTGTCATCGTCATCCGCCTCAGTGCCACTTTCCGCATAGACCGCCAGGTTCAGATGCTGGGTCGGCTTTCGAGCGCGTTTGCTAGGCGTGTCTTCTGGCAGAGGGCCGAGATCGTCGATGTCCTCTTCCCTCTTGAAGCGGGCACTGTTGACTGGTTTGAAGTCGTTCTCGGAATCGGAGGTCTCGGCGGCAGCGTTACGCCTGCGCTTGGACTTGGTGGTTGAGCCACCTGCGCTGGTACGAGTGCCTCCGCTTGCACGGGGAGTAGCAGTCTTGATGCGAGGGGTTTTGGGTGTAGAGGTCGCGGTGGTGTTGCCAGCAGAACCTGACTTTGCGAGTTTTTTCAATTTGAAAAGATGTTCCGAGACAGCGCGGGGTGTTGGTCTTTCGTCTGCATTTGCTGCATGTATAAGATCTCATGTTAGCTTGCCAATCATACGTGTAATGATGTATAGGAAACTCACGCCACGTCTCGGCGACTTTCTTGTAGTCGACGGTAGTATTTGACAGCTCGAGAATGCGCAGGAAGAGCTGGTAGTCGTCAGTGAATGTACTTTTCGAATTGAGTCTCGGATAGGAAAACATACCAAGCGCTCGTTCTGGAGCGTCCATTGCATAGGCATTTTGGAAAGTCTGGAAAGATGTTTTGCGCGTTGATGTGTGGTTGAAATCGGGAATTGACGGGAGGCTGTTCTGAAGAGAACTTGTTAGATTGGATCAAGATCTTGGTAAGAGTTTTGAACACTGAGACGAGGGTAAAGGAATGATTGCAGTAAGCTCAAGTAACAAAGAAAGTTAGAGAAGTTATGATTAAGATACGGATAACGGGTGAGGAGACTGGAAAGAAGAAAGGAACGTGAAGCTCAAGTCACCGATTTATACCTTCCTCCAGAGACTGGTGGCTGGTAAACCAAGCAAACGACTTTGAGAACCTCTTTCCCAAAACGGAAATGATAATGTCTTTGTTTTGGCTCCACTTACTGTTGTTTGTATGTCAGATATCTGCTGACTTGAAGATTTTTCTCAAGGGAAACTGAGCCACCTAGCTGTTTGACGAGGAATTGATAGAAGGATTGTGATTGGTTGTAATGAGGAAGTGGCTGAGATGTGAAGGAAGGGAATTTCCGGATTCAAGCCGTCTGTGAGGCTGGTGAGAGAGTAGATATCAATTTAGAGGGCGAAGACCGTGTATCTATCAATAGTGGCAGTGAGGTGATTGGGCAGGGAATGCCAGCCTCGACTCGATTGGCCTATCTTCTTGTAGATATGAAGTAAGACAAACAAGACAAAGAAATTCTCTGCGCGTTTGATGTTTCGAAAAGATACTTGATTCTGAATCTTCCTTCCTGATTTTCTATTGGTTGGTTGTATCTTTACAAACGGTTATACCAAACCTCCTCATCCAGCGCGTATTTCCTTTCTCGTCTTCTTTTGCCCTCATCTTTCCTCTTCACCAGCAGACTCTCCTTACTTTTAGAACCTTCCTCTACTTTCCCTCTTCCATCTTCTACCATCTCTCTTCCCAATCTTATTCGACCTCTTTTTCTATCTCCAAGACCTCAGTCACCCACCACAGCCAATCTCTTCAACTCATCTTACCTACAAGAACAGAGAGAGACTTCAATCTTGATCTTTACAACAACCTCTCCAGTAACTCCTGATCCTCTTTCTCGAGAATCTAGTCTCACCAAATTTACACTTCTGACCTGATTCGTCCTTCGAGACCCGATTGGCTCAGTAAGTTCACGTATCCCAAAACGGAATTCCAGCCCTAACCAACGACTCTTCCTCTCAGAAAACCATCAACCACCACCTCAACAAAGCTCACCCGCCCGACAAAATGGTTAATTGGCAAGACTCTCAGGCGTACCTCCGCCTCGTCGCGGCAATCTACGCCGGCAACCCTAACATCAAGGTATGTATTTCCCACATCCTCCCTTATATCCCACTCAGAGGGCCCCCAAAAATCGAAACACACCACTAACAATTTTGAACCCCCTACCAGATCGACCTAACCAGCACTGCCTTGGCTTACGGCTGCGGCGCCACCGACCGCTCTATTCATAACCAGCTATACAAATGCCGCCAACTCGCCGAAGTGCTGAAAACCGAAGTTGAGAAGAGCGGCGTCAAACGCCCACCTCGTGGCTCAGAGAACGATGCTGCCAGTGCACCAAAGACTCCTCGCACTCCCCGAGTTCAGTCTGGTGGTATCTCCAAGTCTGGAGGAGGAGGAGCGTCTTCATCTCGTGCTCGCGGTAGTGCGGCGGCAAAGGGGAAGAAGAATCTCGATACACCCACCAAGACCGGTAGAGCCACATTTACCACCGCCGGATGCTCTATGATCGATGCCATTGCCGTCGACAGCCATGACGAAGACGACAGCGTCATCAGCCTTACAAAATCCGAGACAATCTCCATCATCGACGACGTGAAGAAAGAAGAGGCAAAGGAAGAGCTCAAGCGTGAAGTGGACTTGACGACCCCCGAACCACCACATGTACAGCAGGTCGGTATTGAGTTGTTCGGCCAGCGTCCTGCGCCTCCACGCGTTGATAGTCAGAGTAATGGCTATGCTACCGTTTCTGGAACCCTGACTGCTGCGAACGCCGCGGATGAATTCAGTATCAATGACATTTTTGATGCGATTCACTAAAAATCAACGGGACTGCGAGACATTCTTGGATTCTGGGAAAGGGGGGCAAACTTTCGGGGTTTTATCATATTTCCGCTTTTTTTTTTTTTTTCTCTCCCTTTATGTTTTGAGGGAATTAATGGGCATTGCTTTGAAAATCGAACAAGGGGTTGGAAGGATTGGAAATTGGAGTTGCAGTTTGGGAAATGGACTGATAATGGGAAATCGCGAGACAATTAATTTAGCTACATGAGATGAGAGCGGGGATTAGATCGCTATTTCAATATGATGAAAATCGTCTGTTTTGAAAACCATTAAATTTCCAATACTGTAGAACCTGGCTATAACGAACAGACGGCCGTCCAACGTCTGAATCTGATTTCTAGAGATTTCAATCCATACCTATGTATGGGAATGGAGAGAACTCTAATTTAATAACCTGTCCGATTAATAACGATCCGAAGCACTCTTCATATTCATATGGATAAATTTTATCTGATATCAATATAATGACAAGGGATAACGATTCGGAGCACTCTCATATTCATATGGACAAATTCTATCCGATACCAATATAATGACAAGGGAGCCTTCTGTTCGTTAAAGCCAGATTCTACTGTACTGCGTAACCGCAGAGAATCATTAAGCTTCTAGTTGGGTGTCATCGAGACAGCTGAATATGGATAAAGAGAGTATTCATTCATAGTAGTCATAACAATAGTCGAACAGCGGCCTTTACCAGTCCGGAAACACTCGCTGACGATAAAACACAATGCCACCCCCGAGCCCTTGTAAGTAATTTTACATCTTGACGTTGATCTGTGAGTTGGACCAATCCCGACAATGCGATGCACCTCTACCGTGACAGTAACTCCTTCACCTGACAGACTCTAGAAAATAATAGCGGAAACCGATACAAAAAGAAAAGAAATAGAAAGTCAACCCTTGAAGTTGAGCAAGACATGTTCCTCATGCGATGACACGGTTGAGAGATTACCACGCATGTCTGTCATTCTCGGGCTCCCAATCTTCCCCCTCCCAGTCCTCATCACCGCTCTGCTCTGAATCGAGAAAATCGCCTTCGCTGTACTGGTTTTCGGTGGGACGCAGGTTGTCGATGGTGAAGGACACTTTATCACACAAACCTTGAACATAATCGTCTGTAGATCCTGCTTTGCGTCCTTCTGCGTCGTCGCCGGTATCCTCATGATCAATCTCTTCAGAGTCCTCATCTTCGTCGTCATCGACATCTGCAAGTCGCTGTCTTGCTATACGAGCGCTGTGCCGGTGTGAGTGCCGTTGGGCTGTAGTCTCTGGAGAAGCATGTTCTGCCACCAAGTCCGTGCTGACAGCTGCGTCTTTGCGGAGAAAAGTTCGTCGAAGTTTAGCATCCCAGTATTGTCGGAATGAAGCCCTGTCTTGCCATTCCGCCTGCACTGCTGCACTGATGTTGATTTTTCGCAAGTCCGGAAGGTCAGGAGCAGCATCAACAAGAGAAGTCAAGAATGTTGCAGCCCGGGGCTTGTCCAATTGCCGTAGACGTGAGAGCTCAATTTCCTGAAGTGCTCGAGGCCAGGTTGGTACCTCGCCGGGTTTGAGAAGATTCTTGAAGTGAGGCATCCCATTATAGTGTGGCGGCCAATTGTGCATAATGAAATCCGCGGAGAGCCTCTCAAGGTTCGGACATGCATCTTTCAGAATCGTCATGAAAGACATGTTGAGATGTCGGTTGTGTTTGAGCACGAGCTGCCGTAAACAGGATCCACGATCGTTCAAAAAGGCCACGAATGCTACCGTGCCCACCTCGTCACAATTGTCAAGAGTGAGTGATCTTAATGTCGACGGCATTGCAGCGAAAAGCACTTCATTGACGGCTCCACAGTCGGTAAAGCTCACAGCTTGTAGATCCGGAAGTCGACACAACGCTTCGCCTAATCCTTTTTCAATAATCTGGTCATCAGGTAGTCCATCCTCTCTTGGGGGAACAACTTCATCGGAATGGACATGAAAGATGTTCAGGCTACGAATGGTCTGGAATGAAGCCTCGGAGTGACGCGACAACATGGTATCGATCAAATCTCGTGTCTCCATGTATCGAGTGTTCCAATCAAAGGTGTGTAAGCGAAGATTGCTTGTCTTCAATGTCTCAAACAATTCTGAAGTATAGGTCCATCGGGGAGTACGATCTGCCCACAAAGGCTGTTTGCCATCATTCGAATCGAACAGGCGAAAGGTCTTGACGTGCGGGACTTTTTGGATGAGCTTGCAGGGATCAAAATAGCCATACGTCGGCCCTGCCTTGTACATCAAAGTCAAGCGGACGTCAATCAGAACTTCCTGCACCTTGGTAGGATAATTCACGGAAAGATTCTCGGTAGGCTGCGACAAGAGGAACAAGATTCGATGCGCTTTTAGGGCTCCCATAAGCACGAGCGTGTGATATAGGGCACTCAGTGCTGGTTCTGCAAAGGCACGGCATAGCAAAGCGATGTCTAGTAGCTTCTTGCTATTTCCCGACTCGGTTTCGATTCCTTGCCTGCTGTCCGACAGTGGAGGAAAAGCATACATGAAAATACTCAAAAGTACCTGATAGGGCAGAGTTTTCCAAGGAGGGGCCGACTCATTGACTTCCATGGTGGGCTCAGCATGTCGACGCTTGCGAGGCGATTGCACGGGAGTCCGCTTTCTCTTGCTTGGAGAGGCCTCGGCAAGCTGCTGCCGTTGCCGAGCACTAGTACGAGAGGCTCGAGGCGCGGATTGCGAACCCTTGTTAGAAGGAGTGATCATTTCTGGGTAGCGAGCAATCACACTGTCCAAGTCCTCATCCGAGGAAGGTTCTTGATATGTTCTTGGCTTGGACACCGTGCGTTTAGGTCGGCTACTCGATGCAGACGCAACAGACTGGGTGCGGGTATTACGTCGGTTAGTAGAAGAGCGTCTCCATGTGGCGGCAGCAGTAGTCTCCTCTGCGTCGTGCTGTTTGTCCAGGTCGCTCTCGGAGGAAGAGGAATCTGTTGATGAGCTTTCGTTGTATGATGTGATTTGATGTCTGTTGCTCCGGACTGGACGAGATGGAGTCCCCACTGCGATAGTACTCGCAGCAGCCCGCCGCGAAGAAACCATTAATGCGAGCAGCTAACGAGCCAGTCAGACTTGAAGCAGGTAGTCGAAGTGGGTGGTTAAGTAGCAACAAGTGGGGCAGCTTAATTAGCTCCTGCAGCTTGTCGTGTGGTTGGTCAAACTTTGCATATGAGGATGTTACATGACTGGGGGAGCTTCTAAGGGAAGGACGAGATAGAAGATAGGCTGGAGAGGATTAATTGGAGGAGGAAGAAGATGCAGCCAGGAAGGAGGAATGAGAAGAGAAATGACGAGTATCATGAGCACTGGAGAAGAGTGGAGTCGGAGGCAAGAGCGGCTGACGATGATAACTCGGGCGGCGGAAGGAGCTCAAAGGCGGAACGTCAGGCCGTGATTGGCCGCTGCCCGTGTGATTGCCGAATGGGGAAATCCCGGCAGAATGACTAATGTGCTTATCTTATCTCTTATCTATTAGCTTATCGATTAGATAACAGGATAAGATTCCGATCAGGTGACCGCCTGTAGTGTGTGGCTTGTGCAAGTTGGCAAGTGCGAGAACGAGGAAGCTGCGAGTCTGGGCGAGCAGCGGCAAGCGGCAAGCCCCGCCTCTTAAAATAGAAAATCAGGGGACTAGTCCAAGTAGCGTCCGTCCGTGCTTGTCTCCTCCTCTTCTTCCTCTTCCTCTTCTTTCTCTTCTCGTATTATCATTTATCGCGCTTCTATATACCCGCCAGGTGTCGCGTTGATTTATTTGCACGGCTGTTTGATTTAGCGGCAATGTTATCACTATATCGCTATAGTTCTTCTCTTTTCTTCACCTGCTTTCGCCATGAGCCATTGATATCTTGCTTTTCATCACGATTGCTTTGATTGCCGCAACGATTAACGACTTGTTTGTTTACTAAACAGTGATTGGGTTACTGGCCAGGGTTGATTTTGCGATATTATTTACTTGCGATTAAGGTTTGTCTCGGATTAAGATACAGCGACAGCAATCAACATGGAATCTCCGTTCAAAGCCTCAGTGCCGCAACCCGCGGAAGCGAACAACTCAATCGTCATCCAGCAGTTTGCGAGATACCCGCCTGTCTTTGAGAGTCCATTGCGCAGTGGCTCTCCAGGAAGTACAAGAAGCAGGCTTGCGGCATCTCAATCTCCGCCATTGCGACGTAAAGAGACTCCTCGCAGCCTACAGTCATCGCCCAGGGGTCCTTTGTCCGGCGGAGTAATGCCACCATCAGCACTGCGCACAGGCATGTCCATGTCTTCTCCACTGACCGACTTGGAGTCACGCCAGACTTTCCCAAGAGACTCCGAGGGTGAAGGAGATGCCGAGCATCGAACTCTACCCTCCCGCGAGGTCACGGATGAAACGATCGATGATGCCTATGTGGCATTCATCATGTATTGCAACCCTAATGTGCCTTCTTCGGCTGATTCTAGCGAATTGCGAAAGACGTTTCGAGCGCCGCCTCGCAGTGATGGAAAGAACTTTAGCATATACGTTCTGTGGGAACTTATTCGAAAGCTAGACCGCAAGGAACTCAAAACTTGGATTCAATTAGCGATTGAGCTGGGAGTCGAGCCTCCTTCAATTGAAAAGAAGCAGAGTACTCAAAAGGTGCAGCAATATGCTGTGCGGTTAAAGGCAAGTTGTGAAGCTATCCTTGAAATTGTTGCTGTACTCACTGGATATACAGCGTTGGATGCGTGCGATGCATGTCGATGCCTTTTTTGAATACCTTCTCGGACATGATCACGTCTACTATAAACAGCTTCCTCTATCAAATGCTCCCGCCAGTGAGGACCGCGATGGGGTTCCTTTAGAAGAAGATCTGGCATTGCGGGCATTGGTGCCAGAATGGAAGCCGAAGCGAGGGAGAAAACGGGCCGAAGACAAGGAAAAAGAAGACTCTCGCTTTCCAAAACGGCCTCAACTGGATACTTCGATGGCGATCCTCGACAATAATTCATTAGCGGCTCATGCAGCAAGTTTTCCTCAAAGCGCCATCCCTTTCAGTGCTTTTCCAGACGACATGGATGCACCAAACGATCCATGGGTCGCTGCTGCGTCAACTTTTGGTGCTGATCAGAATCCTGACGCCATTGCTGGCCAAGATCTACGCTGGCGACCTTTTGAAGGAGACGGATCTCCTCCGGGCTTTCCCAGATCAGCATACATACCCAGGAACCACCAAACCGAACAGCCTTCTGTCGTCGAACCGCGCTCTGCATTGACACCTTCTACTGGTGAAAAGTCTCGCAGTCGAAGACGGCACGGGCCAGCCGTTTCTTCCGCGTGGCCTAACACTTTGGGATCGATGACGGGTAAGATACGAGGGCGCCCGCCTAACCGTGGCTCTGCTCCCGGCGGCCCATTTTCATCATTTCCAGTGAACCCAGTGCGTTCAAATACGCCAGGTGATGTTCCGAGCATACAGTCCTCACCCGCTGTTGGTTTAGAACAGGTACCACTTGCACCACCACGCAACACGATATCAAATTCTGCTGGTCAACTGAATACCAAACCCGATAAACTACAGCTGCATGTTCCACAAATCAACGGCCGCCCTGTTCGCTTAGCTACACCGCCAACTGTAGTCCTCAACGGTACAAGTGACATTTCCAATAATTTCAACTCGTTTCCAGGACGTCGTGACTCTGTAGCTACATCCAACGACCTTGATGATGTAGCCTCTTTACAGTCTGTGGCAACGGAGCGAACAACACAAACTGGAAAGGTCTCTATCAGTGACGTTACTCGTGCCGTCGCCCACAAGATTATGCGTTCAAGGTTAATCGGTCGACCAACGCCTATGGACACAGAGGAGGCTCGTTCTCTTGCACACGCAGCAGTACAAAGACTTGGAAGTATATACGCCATGCTCCCGATGGATTCGGTTGCCATGTTTTGTGCTTTATATTTTGGCGTCGCCCAAAAGTTGGGTCTAGCTCGGGCATCACCAGCGACGCTTACCGTTCAAGTTTCTACATCAGCCACGAACGGTGTAGATTCTCCGACAGTCTATTCTATCTTCATAGAAGATGATCAACCGGGCCAGGGCTTCCGATTCAACACCACTCTAAGTGGTCTTACCTTGTCGACCAGCCGCACAGACAACACATTCAGAAACAATCTGGAATCAACAGGACTCCAAACCGATGAAGACGAGTTTGAAAATGACGACTTTGTCGGCGGAAGTTCAACCGATGAAGGCAGCTGGAAGCAGCGATATATGCGTCTACGGCAGCAGATGCGTCGCAAAGAAGCTGCCGTACGAGAATATAAGAAGAATATTTTGCAATCTGTCATGGCAGATCTCTAGTTTTCTTTTGATTATGTTAGCAACGACATACGATACCCATGTGCGCTTTCTTACTTTGGTGTTTGGAATGATATACGAGATGTATGTAGAGCATCAGAACCTGGCTATAATGAACAAATGGTCTTCCTACCTATATCTTGTACCAAGGAATTTACTTATCGGGGAGCATTGCTTATCGTGAATCGAATCAGTTATGGAATTGATTGATATACGTACGAGAGACCTTCAATTCATTATCCAAGTTATACTGTGTTACTCATAGAAGTTGACTATGATATTCTACAGATCAGCTTAGTAGACAATCAAAATCCAGAGGTCAAAGAAATCGATTGCCCAACGTCAGACGGGCTTGCCCGAACAAAGTCGCCTGAACTGGGTATCAGACCGGGCATATGAGCCAGTACAGGAGAGAAGTCTCACATAACGAGCTTTACAGTCGACTCATACAAAGATTTAGTAATTTTCCATCCAGTAGGTGAGCCATGATCCCCTCACGCTTTCTCCATCTTCTCCATCCATCTTACTTCCATACCTTCTCCTGAGTCCATCTATTCTTACTTCGCCAGTCTTCCACTCGCTCAATCCTCCACCATCTTTTTACTTCTCCTTCTCAACTGAACTCAAAAGCCTAATCAACCGTCCAGACTTGCTCACTTATGTCATCTCAGTTCCACCTTCCTTCAAAGAATCAAGAGCTCGATTTCCGCGGGCAATTCGTCGACCTCTCATCTCTGCGGAGCAAGTCTTTCACACTTTCAACTTTTCTCAAGCACCCTTTTCGCCAACCACTCCCAATCTCTCCTTTGACTTTCCACTTACCTTTCTCAAGCCAGGATCAGCGATTTCATACTATCTACATCAACCGAAACTTCTTGATTCTAATCAAAATGGCTCCCCGCGCAAACATCACCGATGATCAAAACATCGTTTTCCTGCTTTCGTGCCTTCGAAACTCTCAGGGTCCAGTAAGTCGCGTCTTTTTACGGACTAGTTGAATATTTATCTTGTATTTGATATTAACTTCCATAGTCACAGATCAACTTCGCCAAGGTCGCTGAAGAGTGCAATATTATCAGCGTTGGAGCCGCGTAAGTCTCCCACTTCACCCATTACCATGAGTTTCATGCTAACGACAGTTTGTTTTGCAATCTAAAGCTCGAAGCGCCTTTCCCGTTTGAATATCAAGTACCAGAACGGTATTCCCAGCGACGATGCCACCGCCAACATCGACGACGGCCCCAACGAAACCGACGAATCACCTTCCAAGAAGACACCCAAGAAAGCCAACCGCAGCGGCAAGGGTATCGCTAAATCCGAAAAGGACGAAAAGGCAACCATCACTGCTCCGCGTGCCGCGGGTGTTGGCAAGAAGCGTTCTCCTGCCAAACCCAAGGCAACCGCCACTGGTCTTGCTGGTGGTACCACTACGTCGACTTTTACGACTGTTGAGACTGTTGATGGGGTTGAATTGAAGATGGGGAATGTGGTTGATGATGATGGGGAGACGGGGGAGTTTGTGCCTAGTTTCTTTGATGAGCAGATGGATCGTGGTGTGGGTGCGGAACATGGGAATGATACTGAGTAGAGAGGTAGCATGCTCACAGGATCTGAGGCCTGATGGCGGAGAGATTCTAGTTGGAAGATGGACGGTCTATGGGGTAGATTTCTCTTTTTCTGGAGACTTTGCTACTGCTCTTGGACACGTCACGGGGGTGATGTGGTTGCTTTAGGATACTTGCTAGCTAGATACTCAACCAATCAATCGTGATCACGAAAAGTACTACATAGGATGCCAGTTCTGATTATGCTCCGAGAAATTAATTTTTGTTAGATATTCCTCTCGAACAGAGCTATTCACAATCATTTGGTGGATGAGCGTTGACATTTGGAGATATTCATTGCGAGGGCTGCTCCCAAGCCCCAGATGGCACAAACACATTTCTCCAGGTAAGGCCATAGCTTTTCATTATCAACAAATGCTTCAACAAAATACGACGGTGAAAGCCGCCAGATTTCGTTTGAAATCCTCATTTGACGCTCAGCAAATAGAAAATTTCCCACTAATCAACTGACGTCAACGATTGGTGCACACCCTCAGACAGACAAACAGATTTCCCAGGGGTATAAATAGTCCCCTCCTCCCCCTCTCTGCTTCTTTCTCTCTCTTCATCTTCTCTTTTTACATCCTCATCCTCTCCTCAACCTCTGGATAATCTTCACATCAGTCAACAACCTCGTCTCTCTTTGGTCTCATCTCAAGGTATGAGCTAGTCTACTCCCATATCCTCTGTAGTGTCATCTCAACTCTTCGACTAACTCTCATTATCAACTTCAGACACCAACTTCAAACCCAAAAATCTTCATCGATCATCATGCCTCCAAAGAAGTCTGTCGACAATGGCTCTGCCCTAGCAGACCCCAACAAGCCTGACGAGGCTGCTTCTTTGTTCGCTTTCGAATGCCTCAGGGCCTTTGACGAAAATGGAGTTGTGAGTTGTAAACCATCCATCTGTTGTTTCCTCTTGAAAATCGCTTACTAATCGACTATTTGTTGTTTTCTCTCAGCTCGACATGGGTGTCTTATCCAGGGCCATGGGCCACACCAATGTCATGTCCACCCGTAACGCATTTGCGCGCTACAAAAAGCGCTGGGGTTTTGGCAACATCAACACCAAGACAGGTGGCGGCGCTGCTGTAACTGACGAGGCTGCTGATGGTGGTACGTTCCCCCTTTTTTTCTCGTGCTTCTCTGTTTGCTTTTTTCGAAGATTGCTAACACTTGATTTGATCTACACAACAGTCGCCCTCAAGCCCAACAATGACAGCAACAAGGTCGCAAAGAAGCGTGGTCGTACCAGCGCAAAGGCCTCTCCTACCAAGAAGTCGGCTGCTACTGTTGTTTACTCTAGCGATGACAACCAGGTCGCTCCTGACGTGAAGGCAGAGGGTTCCGACACTGACTGAGTCGATACTACGACAATGCCGCATGCAGCATAGCTGTCATCTCAAAACAATTTTTTCGGTCTGGACATTGATTAAGGAGGGGGAGATATCTGTGTTTCTTTCATTTTTCTTGTCTCTCTTTTGGGGTTAGTCAAGTTTATACACCTTGGTGTTTTGGAAAATGCTTTGGAAGTGAAGAGGATAGATGAGATACCCATGCACTAGATACATTAGCAGACAATCAAACAAGTCGAAGCTCTTCTTCGTCCTAAAGTTGTGTAGTTCGTGTTATTGTGTTGCCGCGTGTAGTCACTTCGCTGCCTAAGGCCACATCCCCAGATGCACGCTAATACCTTCTGGGAATAGTCGAATCTGTGCCTGAATGCTGGGGCAGCAAAGACTGACTCCACCCTCGAATGAGTCTAATCAACTAAAGCTAACGAATCCAATGCTCTGCTGCCCAAACTACGCAACTTGATCGCCGTCAAAGCTCCTTTAAAATGTCTGATTCCCCTTGAAACTTTTCCTCTACAGACTCGCGTCTGGTTTGTTTTGAATCCTTCCCCTTTTTTCGAACAGCCGATATCCGTTGTGAGCTCTATCACCGTCCATGGCCGCAGAGGAACCCCAAGATAGCGCGGGGCCCTCATCTCCGCCGCCCCCGTTACCAGAGGGATGGTCAGCACATCTCTGTCTTTGATACATCTGTTTAGTTAGGTGCTAAGAAGTATGTGTTATACAGGCTAGCACAGTGGGAAGGCGTATCCCGCAAGTGGTACTACGTCCAGCGCGCAACGGGCAAGTCTCAATGGGACATTCCCACGGAACCCGTCATATTAACTCCCTCCACAACACCGGGTTCAATCGGCACTGGACCAACGCAAGCACCAAATACTCGCGCCGGACGATCGTCGCAGTCGTTATCGCCGCAGACGTTGGCGGCTGAATCGCCGGATTTGAGTGCTTCATCTACTTCCACTTCCATTTCTACTAGAGGGTTTTTTAGTGGTTCGGCGACGACTACTGCGAGACCCGGTTTGTCCGTATGAAGGTTTCAATTGTTATAAATAGTTGCTGATAAGGGAGATGGCTGATGATTTGTGGTATAGGGTGTGCTCGGCTCCGGTGGGAATTCGGCGATTACGCAGATTGCAGATAGGGTGATTGGGAGGATTGCGAAGGATTTTGTGCCTGGGAAACATGGGAGTCAGTCATCGTCGCCGTCGCATGGAGGCTATGGGTCGGGGCATAATACGGTACAGAGTCAGGTACGGTAGTCAAATATTGCTATCTACCAGCTGGCATATTGATAGTGAGTGACAGGCTGGACACAATTCCTATGGCTATGCATCTACGGGCCAGTCTGGCGCATATACGGGGAACGCACCGCAATATCATCCCCAAGGACAAGCGAGTTCACAACAAAATGAGTTCTCTCAACATGCTCCTGCAGCCTCATCGGCATATATTCCTCAGTATCTTGCAGGTCAAGCGGCACCGCCTAATCAACTCTCTATGAATCCCGGACCGCAGCCGCCGTGGCCGACTCAGAATTCCTTTCATCAAAATCCTCATCCCGCATATCAGCAGACAGATCATTATGGGCAACCGGCAGGAAATATTCCGCCTCAGCCTGAATGGCAGTCTAGTGCACATCCTCCTGTCCCTCATTCTACGAAACCGGGGAGTCAGCAGCTGACTTCTCACAATCCATCTGCGATAGCTGGTAGCCATCCGCAACCGAACAATACCTATCAACCTCCTTATCAGCAGCAAGCTCCTCAACACCTGAATCAACAAGGGCCAAACCCTTATGGTCACGGCCAGTATCCTCACCACCAACAGAACTTGCATGGAAACCCGATAGGAGGGCCCGTGCAGCCAGGCCAACAACCACCACAACCATACGTCACCAATTTCCAGCAACATCCCCCGGTTCCGGGCTCCCAACAACCACCACCATATCATGCACCCGCTCCTCCACCAGGCATCTCAAAATTTCAGAATAATTCTCCAATATCACAGCTGAACCCAGGACCGCCAGGTAACACTTTCCAGCCGCAACCGCCGCCAGGTCAGCTCCCACAACACAACAATCTGACTTCTCCACCAAACCAATATCCGCCTAACAACATCTCCAACGATCCTCCTTCACACAACCCAGCATTCGCCGTAGAGCTACCAGACAATCAAATCATGAACATGCAAAATCCCCCGCCTAACCAGCAACAATACGGCCAACAGCAACAAACATACCCACAGCCCGGTCTCCCTCCGAAACCTCACCAGCAACCACCACCCAACTCCATGGGTATGGAGGTCGGACCTGGCCCTACGCTCATGCGCCATACACCGACTGATCCTTCGTTTGTCAGTGGGCCGTGGACATCACCACCTGCGAATGCAAACCATCATTACCCACCGAATAGGTACAATAACAACCCCGGTGGCTACTAGAATGACTCTACTATGTAAACTTCTCATGTACTCTTTCTTTGTCATGTCTGTTTGAGCGCTTTGGGTGGTTTATTTTGTTTCTCGCTATTCTTTAGGTATACGATCATGATTGCTGGCGTTGGAGTGTATATTTGATATCGAATTGAATCGATAAGCGGATTTAGGACTATAATAATATTTATTCTCAAATATAACAGCCAAGCACGTATGATGTGCAACCTCTTGAGCGGAGAAATGAAATGATAGATACTCTATGTTCCATCGACCAATCAGGGCGATTCATGAAGCTACTGTGACAGTGTGGGCCCCGATATCTCCATCACAAAGGCGGTGAAAGCCTCTCCAGCGAAGAAAAAAATATTCTGCCACTTTAGTCCTTCCAGATTAAAAAAAAGTTCATCCGTCGCCAATATATTCGCAACCAACTTTTAAGTCAACAAGCTACAGTACGCAATTGGAAAGGGACAAAATGGCGTCCGTATACAAATCGATATCAAAAAAGAAACAAGAGCGCCTCGTCGCCGACCAAGTCTCCGAAGATGAGGATATGGATATGAACGATTTGATGGATGAGGAATTCAGTGAGAGCGACGATGATGATGACGAAATTGAAGAGACTGCTGGGAACAGTGTGAATGGTCAACAAGCCGCTAAGAATGAGGGGTTTATGCCGAAGACGAGGGTTTTGATGCTTACTTCGAGGGGGGTTACGCATCGGTACGTTTCTTTCTACAAGCTGATAATTGAGTAGGATGGTTGCTAACTAGGTAACATTGAAGACACCGGTATCTCCTATCCGACCTCTCCGCGCTCCTCCCGCATACACACAAAGAGAATAAACTCGATACCAAAAAGAGCGGCGGCTACAACATGCTCCTCAACTCCCTCGCCGAACTGCATTCTTGCAACGTCGTCTTCTTCCTCGAGGCCCGCAAGCGCGGTCAGGATCTGTACCTCTGGCTCTCGCGCCCCCCCAACGGCCCCACAATCAAATTCTCAGTTACGAATTTGCATACCATGGGCGAAATGGGTACTGGGTTTGCGGGAAATTGTTTGAAAGGTGGTCGCGGCGTGGTCGTGTTTGATAAGTCCTTTGATGAAAAGGGTCCTGAAGCTGTGGGTCAGACTACTGGTACGGAGTATCGCGGACTCATCAGAGAGATGCTTCGCAAGGTGTTTTGTGTACCTAAGCGTGGCGTTAAGGGTATGAAGCCGTTCATTGATCGCATTATTGGTGTTTTTGGTGTCGACGGCAAGATCTGGATTCGGGTTTACGAAATTCGGGAGTCTGAGGCGGCAAGCAAGAATAAAGATGACCAGGCAGAAGATAAAAAGGCAGCCAAGGGCGCAAAGACTAGTTCTGGACCGGAAGTATCGCTTGTCGAGATCGGTCCTCGATTTGTGCTTACACCTATCGTTATTTTGGAGGGTAGTTTTGGAGGCCCCGTTATCTATGAGAACAAGGAATACGTTAGCCCGAACCAGGTCCGTCGCGATATCCGTCTTGAGAAGGCTAGCCGATATGCGCAAAGAAGGGATGTGCAGGCCGACCACGAAGTTAAGAAGTCGTCCTTGGGTCTTGGAAAGGAGGGCAGGAAAAGAAATGCTTTGGATACGAGGGAGGTGTTTGCTTAATGTCATTGAAGTGGCAGGTCTTTCGATTCGTGGAGATATCCTTAGGCACATGCATTATGTTCAGTTTTGCGACTGTACTGGTGGCGTTTTAGGCGTTAGTTAGTCTATATATAGGTAATAAAAGTCATTATCTTCTACTCTTCTACCAGTGTAAATTCATTTGATAGTTGCGCGAAATAACTGTTATTGATGCCCTGGCTGCCGCTTACATAACCCAACTCCCAGACTTGGCGCGGCGACATAAATAAGCTGCCGCGTCCCATTTATCTCAGAAACTCAGACCCGAGGCGAGGATTGCTCAGCGCGCAGGAGGCCGCCAAGACAGGCTAATACACTAGTGGCCGTATTGGCCTGGTAAGCCAATCAGAATCAATATTCGAGCGCAGCGAGAATCCTCGCCAGAGGGTCTGAGTGAGTATGGTCGCGATTTCTTAGCATGCCCACTTTTTTAACCCTCGAATTGTATGGCGAATCTTTGAGGCTGTAGATGTACATCTCCCAGCGATCTTCGTTATATAAAAATATAATCATTTTGTTCGCATTGAAATTCTCTACAACTTGTGTTAGTTTTCGAGTCCTAGAATCCAAGTATAGGTCGTATAATTAAGTCGTAAAATTTGCGACATTTTATGGGTAGTCACGTAAATGTTGGACTAATGAAGCTATTTTGACATACTCTTGACTTACTCTTTTTACCACCACAAACCACATCAAACGATAGATAATCTATCTTTCTTACTCGCAGTAAAGACTTTTGAAGACTCCGGAACACGCCTAAATTTATGGAAACACCACGGCAGACTCCGGAAATGCCTGTGTTACGGTCGAAACGTCAATTCTCTCGATTGCAGGCATTGCAATCCGAAATACCAGAGCATTCATCGACACCAGCCCCTACAGAACTGCCTCCGTCGTCCTTTTCGCAGCCGGGATCGATTGACAATCTTGAACCGGCTCAGGATTTGCAAGTGAACACAGTCTTCATTGTCAAATCGCGATACGAGGTCGGCCATGTCCTGGAGATTCATACAAGATATGGTCGAAATAACTGCGGGCATCGAGTCGGTATTTATTTCTAGCTCTGCTAGACTCCTGATATTGTTCTTCTTTGCAGACAGCTGCTCAGCCTGTTTCTTCGATCGTTTACATTAACCATCTGGGCCAGACCACTGCCCTGCCTTTTTCCTCACACTTTTATGTCGACCAGCTGGGCCCTTTATTACTGGGGTGGCTCGGTGCATCTCCGTGTGGTATGTGTCCGTGTTCGCCAGTCCACCGCTGACTAAGACACATAAAGACTCTCGAAGACGCGGCAAGACTCTCAAAGACGCGGTAAGACTCTCGAAGACGCGGTAAGACTCTCGAAGACGGTGCAAGACTTCTTAAGAATCAGAAAGGCTGTCGACACCGATGAATCGTTCACGACTCGTGATAGCAGACGTCTAGACCGTCCTTTTCGCGCACAAAGTCATGAAAAGACTTTCCAAGATTCCGAAAAACAGTCCAAAACACCGGAAAATGGCTAAAGGCCCTGAATACGTGCTGAAGACAGGTAGAAGACGTGTGTTGTATCGATGTTGGTGGTTGTGGTGATGCAGCCCCAGAACGAACAACGGAACTGGCGATCTTCGACCCTGTATATGTACATCAACCACTGCCTCAATCCATATAAAATTAATATGGATAGAAAGAGAATCGCTGACTCTATATAGGAAAGTATGTACGAAGATCTTAATTACTGGAAAAGGGTGATGTTTTGATGATTTCGTTGAAAAACGCGTCGCGGAAGCCGAAAATCGTTAAA